>JAVJIF010023999.1:0-23272 GCA_038442645.1 Agave tequilana | reverse complement strand
CCCCCCCCCCCCCCCCCCCCCCCCCCCCCCCCCCTCCTCTCTATTTATCTTCCTTACTTTGAGGCTGATTGCTGTGCTGTTTCTGTTTGAGTAGTAGTCCGGGGCATTGGGCTTTGCATCAGCAAGCAGCAAACTTCTCTTCTCACAACTATATATATATATATATATATATATATATATATATATATATATATATATATATATATATATAATTTTCAAAAAGAGAGAGAGCCCTCGTGTGGGTGGGGGACTCTTGGGACTCACCCTCTTCTGTTCCTGTCTTCGTTTCTGTATCTGTATACGATGAAGCCTTGACAAAAGGGGGAACCCACAACTGTCAGTCTTCGTCACTTTATTTGTGAGCTCCCACTCCACCCAACTCCACTTTGGCCTTCAGCTTTTGTGTGAGAGAGAGAGAGAGAGAGAGAGAGAGAGAGAGAGATTCTTCAAGGAATTAATGGCATGAAGTAACTTCTCCACACGTGTATACATGTCCCTTTCTTTCTTCCTAAATTATTTTATGTGATCATTTCTTGACCTCAGTTTAGAAATATTTTATGGGCAGTCAAAGTTGAGAGGACCCTGGGACTGGTTTCAGGGCGTTTTCCTACTCTCCAGTAACTTTTATTGACTGAACTACAGGGAAGGAAAACAACTCCTATGAATCTATGATACAACATTCTTACTGGATGTAAAAAATTTTGAAAATTAAGATTACAGATATTCTGAAATATTATTAAAGAGGTCATATATTTCATGTGCTGCCAAGCATTTTACTCTTAAGTTTCAAAATGAGTAGTTATAAAAAAAATAAGATGGCTTTATTTCATAGAATCATCCTGAACTAATGATTAAAATAAGAAAACCTCGCTCTATTTTATAATTTGTTATTAAGGTCCTCTAATGTTTAAATTATTTGTAACATCCATATTTTTCGTCTATCTCTTTGCATATGACATCACATGATGAAGAATACCTTTCTCCTGGCCAAAGTACCCATTTTCTCTCCCTCTTGCAAGAATGAGTAATGAGTTAGGGTTCTTCTTCTTAGTATTTGAGGGTATTTTAAAATTATGCAATATTATTTTACCCCCACATTGGATAGGAAAAGAACTCTTTATTGCTTATATATGAAGTCTCTTTCATGATGGGTTGTGTAGGCTAGAAACTAGGGGGTGCTCGCGCACACACAAGCCTATTGAGGTTCAGTGAAGAAAATGTGGGAGAGAGGAGATAGAGGAGATGGAAGGAGGGGGGTAGGCACATAGGTACATAGATCGGACGACAAAGGAGCGAGAAACGGCGCATTGAGTAGGCCACCAGATTGTGCTCCCGGTCGACCGACGTGCATAGGAAGGAGGAAGGAGCGGTCGGCGCGGTCGACCGGGCCGGTCGACCGTGGCGCATGGGTCGGTCGACCGGTCGACCGACAGGCGCGTTTGACTTTCCTTTTAGGATTCGAATTCCTTTTCTGGATGGGATCGAATCCAACCTGGGTTTCCATAAATCCAAGGACTCTGTGGCAAGAGCCCTCATGTATTGTATCCCAAGAAGTATCTCCAAGAATTCCTCATGTTCCCCTCTTGTATTAGTTGTATTGATTGTTGAATCAATAAAATCTCTCTCTCTTACCCCGAGGACGTAGGCACGTTGCCTAACCTCGTTAAATTTGTGCGTTGATTGCTTTTCTCTATTGGTTGCTGTTCCTATTGTGTTGGTTATTTCTCCGGCTGCATCGAGTCTCCGCCAGGTGGGCGGATTCCTCAAGGGTGGTTGTTGTGTTTCCCCTGACCGCTGCGCACAACAAGTGATATTAGAGCATCCCAGATTCGTCGTGGGATCATCTGTTGATTCAAAGGCATCTGTTGGTGATTGGCGGAGATCGTGTGTCGATCTCGGATCAGCGTTGGGATTGTTTGTGGGATCGTGTGTTAATCTCAAAACAGCGTGTAGATTGCTCGATGAATCAATTTGGAGTAGTAGATTTCTTCGGAAACTCTTCGAGGGTTTCGTGTGGAGGTAAAGATCCTGTCTTTATCTAGTTTGTTTTATCTAACTCCATTTATTTTCACATTACTTTGAGGATTCAGTTGAGAAAATGGCTTGAGAAAGTACATCTGTGAGATCTATGAATCTACATCCAAGAATTAATGTGGTGAGATCTATGAATCCACATCCAAGAATTGATGTGGTGAAGTTCAACGGGACGAACAACTTTGGTATATGGAGGTGTGAGGTTATGGATGCGCTGATGGCATCAAACTTCGAAGATACTCTACGGTTAGAGAAGAAGCACGCATCAACGACGGAAGAAGATTGGGTCAAGATGAACCGTTCGGCATGTGGCTTGATCAGGTCTTGTCTGACACAAGACATCAAGTATCAAATGTTGCATGAGACATCTGCGAGGCAGCTGTGGGAGATCCTGGAGAGGAAGTATCTGACGAAGAGCATAAAATCGCGATTGCAATTGAAGAGTAAGCTCTATGGGTTTCAGATGCAAAGAGGATGCTCCGTCAATGAACACTTGAACCGCTACACGAAGCTTCTTACAGATTTAGTTAATGTGAATCTAGAGACTAGTGAAGAGGATAAGGCGGTAATTCTTTTGAACTCTCTTCCTAGGGAAGAGTATGAGGCCTTTACTCTTGTTTTTCTCAATGGAAGATAATCCTTTAACTATAGTGAGGTGTTTGCTGCACTTGTGGGTTATGAAGCAAGAAGACAGGACTGAATGTCTTCTTCGGGAAGTACAATAGCAGAGGCATTGGAGGTAAGAGGCAGAAGTTCCAATAGAAAGGGAAGAGATGATTGGGGGAGATCGAAGTCCAGATCAGGCTTCAGAAATCTGAAGAAGAATCAGTGTGCCTTGTGCAAGGAACTAGGACACTAGAAAGCTGAATGCCCGAAGGCCAAAGGTAAGAAGGTGGAGTCTAAGACTGAGGCAAATCTTGCAAAGGTTGTCAGTACTCAAGGCAGTACCTCACAGGCAGATGGATCAGCCTCAGACTCATCGGTATTCTCTCTCTATTACTACTCTCTACTGTTTGTAACTCAGATAATGCTGAGTGGATCTTGGATACCGGAGCCACCTATCATGTGTGCCCGAACAGGGCCTGGTTTTCTAGTTTTGAGAAGCTAGATGGATGTTACACGGTTATGGGTGATGATCATCCTTGTAATATAGAAGGGATGGGTACAGGCCATATCAAGATGGATGATGGGATAGTACAAAAATTGAAGGAGGTGAGGTATGTACCTCAACTCAAAAGGAATCTTATCGCTGTTGGCACTTTGGAAGCATTGGATCTTGTGATATCTGTACGAGATGGTGTTCTCAAGATGATCAAAGGCTCGATGGTGGTGATGAAGGGCATCCGCTGGGACAATCTCTACTACTTGAAGGGTAGTATGGTTGTAGGTTAGGTGTAGACTTCTAGTTCTTCAGATGATGGTTGCACGAAGGTCTGGCAGGTAAAGGCCGGATATGGAGGTGAAAGGTCTTTGGGAGCTCCTGCAAAGAAGGGATCATTAGAAGGTGCTGCTACCTGCAACTTGGAAGGTGAACACAGCGTTCTGGACAAGAAGAAGGTGAAATTCAGTACCAGTACTCACGCTCAGAAGGTCTTCTTGATTGTGTTCACGTAAGTATTTGGGGACCTGCTAAGACTGCATCGCTTGGAGGTCACAGGTACTTTGTCTCTTTGTTAATAGTTTATCTAGGGATTGTTGGATATATCGCATGAGACAAAGGTGTGAAGCCCTAGATATGTTGGTGAAGTGGAGAGGAAGAATGGGGAAGCAGATTGGTAGGAAGATCAAGGAGCTTCAAATTAGTAATGTTGGAAGAGACATGAACCAATTCCTACGATTTGGCCAGAACACTGGTATTGCTATTCAATTCACAAAAGGTATAAATGGGTTGGCTAAGGAAGTAAACCGTTCCTTGCTGGAGAAGGTTCGGTGGTTGTTGTCTAATGTAAGATTAGACAAATCGATTTGGGCTGAGGTGATTGTGTATGCTAGCCATTTCATAAATGGATCGACTGCGATAGGAGATAAAGCTCCATTGAAAATTTGGTCTGAGAAAGCTGCTCAAGATCATGGTTTGCTGTGAGAATTTAAAAGTCCGACCTATTTCAGTGCCAAGGATGGTAAGGTGAATCCGCGAGCAAAGAGGTTTGTGTTTTTGGGTATCAAAAGAAATGACTACAGTTTGTGGGACCCGAAAATAAGAAGATCTTGTTGAGTAGACATGTCACATTTGATGAGACTTCAGTGTTAAAGTCCACCGTCTCTCAGCAGGTGGAGAGGATGGAGACCAAGAAAGTATCACAGCGAGTGGAGGTTAATGCTAGTCCACCATCTCCAGTTGATTCGGCATCAGAGAAGTCTTCACGGATGTGACACCGGGTGGAGATCATGTAGCCAGAGTTGATGCTGAACAGGTTGAAGATATTGATCAGAATGTCGAGTTATTTGCAGTCATTAGAACCAAGGTAAAATCACGCTCGTGGGTAAAGAAGCATGAATCTCAAGCTTGTAATCGCGGCAAGCTCAAGTTGAAGGCCGTTGTTCTCCATGATAGTCGTGAGGAGGTTTGTAACATCCCGTTCCTGGAATACGTACGCAGATACGTATTTTGATTTTTCTAACATATTTTTTGATTTATCTTGTATTTTTTTTTGTTTTATGATTATTGGTGTGATTGTTTTGTATTGGATTTGGATTCGTGGGCTCGGAGTCAGCCCTAGTCTGAACGGGGGCTCGAACCTAGTGCATTGCACGAATTAGCATTTCTGATAATCCGATTGACCGATTTCAGTTTCAAACATCGTTTTCAATATTTTAGATTTTCATAATTTATGGAATTTTTCAGAATTATTTGCAAAATCTCCAAAACCGGCGTCGGTTAGCATCGCTGACTGATTCCCGGATTTTTAGTTTTCAAAGGGATTGAATTTTCAAAAATGGCTTTCACGTTACTTCTTACAATTTCATTTTCTATCTAAATTTATTTTTTGAGATTTTCAAAATTTATCGAAAATCCACCGGTTTGGTGTCGACCAGTACCGCCGGAAGATTTCAAGATTTTAATTTAAAATCTACATTGAATTTCTCGAATCCGATTTCATCGAGCATCTTTAAATATTATTTTCTATTTTTGAGAATTTTCGGAGCGATTCTGAAACAGTCAAATTTTTACCCTATTTTAATAATATCATTCTTTCCTTTTTTTCTCCATTTCTTTTCCCTTTCCCCTTTCCAAAGTCAACCTGACACAGCCCACTTCCCTCCAATCATATCATCTACCAACCCATGTCCCATACATCAAAATCCCTTTTTTAAATAAACTAACTCCTCCCTTTTTTATCCAATCAATTCTTTTCTTTTCTTTTCTTTCTTTTCTTTTTCCTTTTTCTTTTCTTCTTCCTTTTTTATTTTTCTTCTTCTTCTCCCTGGAGCCCGACCACCCCATCACCTTCCTCCTCCGGCGCCCCGGTGGGGCCGAGCGCCGCCGGCGCGTCGCCGGAGGCGGGGCGCGGCCAGGGGGCTGGCCCCTGTGCGCGTGCGTGGAGGGGCGACAGCCCCTCCCTCTCTCCTTTTCCTCCTCACTCTCTCTTTCTCTCTCTCTCTCTGTTGGCCACGCCGGCGGCCACTGGCCGGAGAGGGTACCAATTTCCCCTCTCCCTTCTCTCTCTCAGATCTCTCTCTCTCCCCCCTCTCTTTCCTCCCTCCCTCTCACTCTCCTCCCCCTCTGTTGGGTGGCCGGCGGCCACCCCAGGCCTGCGCCGGCCATGGCGGCCGGCGCTGCCTCCGGCGATCTCCCCTGGCCGTGCAAGCGGCCAGGTTGGGGAAGGCCACGGCCTGGCTGAGCCAGGCCGTGAGCTGAGGGAAGGGGGGCGGCAGCCCCCCTGTCCTCTTCTCTCTCTCTCTCTCTCATTCTCTCTCTCATCTCTCTAACTGCAGTCTCTCTCTCTCTCTCTTCAGATTTTTCTCTCTCCTCCTCCCTCTTTCTCTCTCATCTCTTTCTCTCTCTAGATGTCCCGTCTCTATCTCTCTCTAGGCTTTCTCTCTAGTCTCTCTATAACCCCTCTCTAGACTATCTCTAGAAACCCCTCTTTCTCTCTCGAGTTTCTCTCTCTCTAGAAATCTCTCTTTCTCTCTCCACACTCTCTCTAGAAATCTCTTTTCTCTCTCCACACTCTCTCTAGAAATCTCTCTTTCTCTCTCTACACTCTTTCTCTCTCTAAAAATAATAATAAAATACATTTTAATGTATGGATTGGTCTTGTGCAAAGATTTCTGGTGTTCGGGATTTCTCGCGATTTTTCCGGTATTGAGGTGAGTACAGTTCTTTTAACATGCATTTATTTATCATTATGCGAGTACAGTCCTTTTGATATTCCATGTCCATGTCTAACAACTGTTATACTGCTTTTATACATGATATGGGAGTTGATATGTATAACACCGACACTGATATGTTACACCGATGTTTGCCATGCTATATTTGCACATGATACCGGACCACCGGTGCTTGCCATGCTATACATGATACCGGACCACCGGTGCTTCCCACGCTATACACGATACCGGACACAGTACTTACCATGCTATATTTGACATATGATACCTGACACCGGTATTTGCCTTGCTATATTTGACACATGATATATGATACCTGTACTTGCCATGCTATACTTGACACTTGATATCTGACCCCGATACTTGCCATGCTATACCTGACCCTGATACTTGAGACCGGTACTTGCCATGCTATATTTGACACTTGACACACGGATATCGGTACTTGCCATGCTATATTTGACACTTGATATATGACACCGGTATTTGACATGCTATATTTGCCACATGATATATAACACCTGATACTTAGCACCTGACACCTGACTCCTGTATTACCTGGCATATGCATGATTATTATTACCAGACATCTGGTAATCCTATATCTCCTGTACTCCTGTATTCCTGTATCTCCTGTACTCTTGTACTCTGTATCTCCTGTACCCATGCTCTTGTTAATAGCACAGCCATTCCGGCGTCCGGCAGAGCATGCCTGGTGTCGGGATGACGAGGATGTATCCCACAATCGTGCTAGCGTCCGGCGGTTCCTGAATGGAACTAAGTGCCACACGGAGCAAAGTGCCATACCACACACGTGGTGGGGGCCACCTCTTGAATCCGTGGGGGCCACCTCTAGAATCTATTCCCCACACAGAGCAAAGTGCCACACCACACACGTGGTGGGGGCCACCTCTTGAATCTGTGGGGGCCATCTCTTGAATCTGTGGGGCTACCTCATGTATCAACCCTCAGAGCAAAGTGCCACATGGAGCAAAGTGCCACACCACACACGTGGTGGGGGCCACCTCTTGAATCTGCGGGGGCCACCTCTTGAATCTGAAGGGCTACTTTCTCCCTCCTGCCTGTACCGTCTGGTGTTAGTGTGATAAGCATCCTCAGTGCCATTAACACACACTCACATACCTGTACAATGATAACTCCTGGACCATGTGTTATTGGTTTCCCCCCTATTCGAATAATGGTACCCGCGTATCGGAGTTCGGATGAGTTCTACTGAAAGTGCGGGCTCCAACGTGAACTGTCGGTGCTGTGGGACGCCGGTGGGAAAGGGACGAGAATAACATAAAACATAAGAAACAGTAATAATATTAGGAACGTGTGATATTTGGTCTCTCCTTTGTTCGGGTCCTAGTACTCACATATTAGACCGGGTAAGTTCTACAGAGTGCGAACTCTAGTATGGACTATCGGTGATGTGAGGCGCTGGTAGGGAGGCGATTAAAATATCAAACGGTACTAATTATTATTACTGGATCAATTAAAATGCAACACCTGTATATTCTCCAGTTACAGTATTATGTTTGAGTTGACACCTTATTTATAACACATGACATCTGTGATACCATGGTTACTCCAGACACACTCTAGTTCTGTTACCTGAGGGCAACTTAAGTTGTATGAACTCAGATGATGGTGACACCGGATATGTGGTACATAAATGAGGGTTTCCTTATTTGGATTATCCCCTGACGTATCACTCCATGAATCCATAATCCGAGCTTATACAACTAGAATTGTCCATTCTTATCTATTGCGTGTTTAGTGTATTTATCACATGTTGCCATATTTTGTCACATGATTATGTGTACCTATACTCTCTATACCGTTTTCATGCATGTTTTCCGATTCAGATTTACTGATATACATGCATTTACTTGATCTCAGATTTACTGTCATTTTTCCTTATGTTACTTGTCATTTCCTGTACCTGCATGCCTGGACCACATCACTTGATCATGTACACGTGTGCCTGTTATGCACGCCATCTGGCTTTATTCTTTGTACTCGCTGGGGTTGATAACAACCCTGGATTCTCAGGTCCAGATCCTAGAGTCTGGACCGTGGCAGCCTTACTGTACCTGATCAGAGTGGGCGCTGCGGGAGCGTGGATTAGCGGTTGCCTATTTGGACCTTCTCCCTTCATGCCTCTTCATGATCGGCTCACGAGATTTTAATCTTGCCACTCGTGAGTACTTTCCCGTATTTCATATTGTGCATCCTGCTTTGGTGCTTCTTAGTGATCATATATTCTTCTGATATTATATCATGCCTTGTGATAACTTGTACTGGTGTTATTATTGCTGGATTGTTTATCACCACTGTGCTTTCGTACTCTGATTCTTGCCTGTACTAATGCTTAGCGTATATACGTGTGGGTATTTCCAACCTGCGTATATACGTCGCAGTAACGTCTCCGTACCCTCCGGATCGGGGCGTTACAGGGTGGTATCAGAGCTTAGGCTCTCACATCCTCGGTACAACCAGTCGGCAAATTTATGGTAAAGGAAATTTGCAACTGGAAGCATGAGTTGTGGTTATACAATCCAACTGCAAGTACAAAGTTATCTATTCCCTCTTGATCGTCCTTCTCTTGATTCTTGAATCTCTTCCATCCTTTTCCATTTCCAGTTCCTTTCATTCTTATACCAACTCAAGATACGGATAAACTGGTAGGGTAGCAGCAAGACAGATGTGGTTCGCTATCATTATGTTCTGGTATTCTTTGGCTCTGGTGCATCACCTGGTCTTATATTGGATGGTCCTTCAGCCTCGCATTCTATTTCTTGTACTTATGGATATATCACGGGAAAATAGCACATCAAGTGGGGTAGTCAGCACTTATATAATCAGACAGACCGTATCATTACATGAGGAACATCGGTATGGAACAGTATTTCAGATTAAGGGCTTCTGCCAGACAGAGTTATGGAGACAGCATTCGGGACTCGTTTCGATTATTGTGATTCTTGATCATGTTCTCAGAGCCACCAACTTTGTCAGTTTTTATTGATTTGATGGACTACGAACCCTACTAGCCTTGCCAAGCGAGGGTTGTGTTCTAGTCACCCGTGGACCTAATCAGGTGTGGGCTTCGCTGCACCCTGGTGCTTAGCATTTAGCGTTGTGTTACGCGCTGGCTTCGCTGCGTGAGCTCCGCCAACTACGAGCCTCGCAGAGCGTTAGCTCCGCTGCACCCTAATGCTTAACGCATGAGATGTGTTACGCGATGGCCTTACCTAGGCTTGGTTCCGTCCGTGGCTAGTCCTTCAGTGCTTAGCACTCTAGCCGTTCCTCGGACTTCTTTTGCCTTGCATGTTTTCATGGATCCGATGTACAGGATTTTCTCGCTGTATCCGAGTTATTGCCATGATCTGTATGAACGATCCATTCGGCCAACCTTGCAGAGATTGAGCATTCTTTAATATTTCATCTATAGTCGGGTTATCATTCAGAAGTCAGTCTTCAGAATTCTCCATGGTTATTCTATATTCTTGGCTATGTCTTTCGGAGATTGCAACGCCCAGTATTCAGAAATTCTTAATTATTGGTCTTCTTGATTCATGCTCAGTATTATCCGGGTTTTCTTTATCTTCAGTATTCTGGTTTATTCTCAGAGAAGTGGTATGTATGCAGCATCGATAATTCTACTATAGATTCTTTGTTAAGGACAACTTCATGCAATGCGGGACTTTATATTATATTATGGATTTCTATGGATTTCCAGAGATTTTATATTATGAATTTCAACACAATGGATTTTTATGGGTTTATCAGCTTTGCTTCGCAGTCCAAAAGAGCAGACATCAGGTCAGTATTATTATGGCACCGTCAGAGGATATATATGGCAGAAGTGCAGAAACATCTCAGTCTTGAGTTTATCCTTTAGTCGATTTGTGGGAATTATTCTCAGTTACTCATATCTTGATTGGTATAAATCCTCATTCCTATACCTTCTGTGTTCATCTTCCCCTTATCGAAATTTCGAGGACGAAATTTTTGTAAGGTAGATGAAATGTAACACCCCGTTCCTGGAATACGTACGTAGATACGTATTCTGATTTTTCTAACATATCTTTGATTTATCTTTTATTTGTTTTTGTTTTATGATTATGGTGTGATTGTTTTGTATTGGATTTGGATTCGTAGACTCGGAGTCAGCCCTAGTCTGAACCAGGGGCCCGAACTTAGTGCATTGCTCGAATTGGCATTTCTGATAATCTGATTTGACCGATTTCAGTTTCAAATATCGTTTTTCAATATTTTAGATTTTCATGATTTTATGAAATTTTCAGAATTATTTGCAAAATCTCCAAAACCAGCGTCGATTAGAATCGCTAACTGATTCCCGGATTTTTAGTTTTCAAATAGGATTGAATTTTCAAAAATGGCTTTCATGTTACTTCTTACAATTTCATTTTCTATCTAAATTCATTTTTTGAGATTTTTCAGAATTTATCGAAAATCCACCGGTTTTGGTGTCGACCTATACCGCCGGAAGATTTCAGGATTTTTAATTTGAAATTTACATTGAATTTCTCAAATCCGATTTCATCGAGCATTTTAAAATATTATTTTCTATTTTTGAGAATTTTTCGGAGCGATTCTGAAACAGTCAAATTTTTACCCTATTTTAATAATATCATTCTTTCCTTCTTTTTCTCCATTTCTTTTCCCTTTCCCCTTTCCAAAGTCAACTTGACACATCCCACTTCCCTCCAATCATATCATCTACCAACCCATGTCCCATCACATCAAAATCCCTTTTTAAATAAACTAACCCCTCCTTTTTTTATCCAATCAATTCTTTTCTTTTCTTCTTCTTTTCCTTTTTCTTTTTCTTCTTCCTTTTTTCTTTTTCTTCTTCTTCTCCTTGGAGCCCGACCGCCCCATCACCTTCCTCCTCCGGCGCCCCGGTGGGGGCCGAGCGCCACCGGCGCGTCGCCGGCGGCTGGGCGGGGCCAGGGGCCTGGCCCCTGTGCGCGTGCGTGGAGGGGCGACAGCCCCTCCCTCTCTCCTTTTCCTCCTCACTCTCTCTCTTTCTCCCTCTCTCTCTGTTGGCCACGCCGGCGGCCAGGACCGCTGCAAGCGGCCACTGGCCGGAGAGGGGACCAATTTCCACTCTCCCTTCTCTCCTCAGATCTCTCTCTCTCTCCCCTCTCTTTCCTCCCTCCCTCTCACTCTCCTCCCCCTCTGTGGGGTGGCCGGCGGCCACCCCCAGGCCTGCGCCGGCCATGGCGGCCGGCTCTGCCTCCGGCGACCTCCCCTGGCCGCGCAAGCGGCCAGGTTGGGGAAGGCCACGGCCTGGCTGAGCCAGGCCGTGAGCTGAGGGAAGGGGGCGGCAGCCCCACTGTCCTCTCCTCTCTCTCTCTCTCTCATTCTCTCTCTCATCTCTCTAACTGCAGTCTCTCTCTCTCTCCAGATTTTCTCTCTCCTCCTCCCTCTTTCTCTTTCATCTCTTTCTCTCTCTAGATGTCTCATCTCTATCTCTCTTTAGGCTTTCGCTCTCTAGTCTCTCTCTAACCCTCTCTAGACTATCTCTAGAAACCTCTCTTTCTCTCTCTAGGTTTCTCTCTAGAAATCTCTCTTTCTCTCTCCACACTCTCTCTAGAAATATCTCTTTCTCTCTCCGCACACTCTCTCTAGAAATCTCTCTTTCTCTCTCTAAAAATAATATTAAAATATATTTTAATGTATGGATTGGTCTTGTGCAAAGATTTCTAGTGTTTCGGGATTTCTCGCGGTTTTTCCGGTATTGAGGCGAGTACAGTTCTTTTTAACATGCATTTATTTTATCATTATGCGAGTACAGTCCTTTTGATATTCCATGTTCCATGTCTAACAACTGTTATCCTGCCTTTATACATGATATGGGAGTTGATATGTATAACACCGACACTGATATGTTACACCGATGTTTGCCATGCTATATTTGCACATGATACCGGACCACCGGTGCTTGCCATGCTATACATGATACCAGACCACTGGTGCTTGCCATGCTATACACGATACCGGACACCAGTACTTACCATGCTATATTTGACATATGATACCTGACACCAGTATTTGCCTTGCTATATTTGACACATGATATATGATACCTGTACTTGCCATGCTATACTTGACACTTGATATCTGACCCCGATACTTGCCATGCTATACCTGACCCTGATACTTGAGACCGGTACTTGCCATGCTATATTTGATACTTGACACCGGATATCGGTACTTGCCATGCTATATTTGATACTTGATATATGACACTGGTATTTGACATGCTATATTTGCCACATGATGTATAACACCTGATACTTGGCACCTGACACCTGACTCCTGTATAACCTGGCATATGCATGATTATTATTACCAGACATCTGGTAATCCTATATCTCCTGTACTCCTGTATTCATGTACTCCTGTACCTCCTGTACTCTTGTACTCTTGTATCTCCTGTACTCATGCTCTTATAATAGCACAGCCATTCCGGCATCCGGCAGAGCATGCCTGGTGTCGGGATGATGAGGATGTATCCCACAATCGTGCTAACGTCGGCGGTTCCTGAATGGAACTAAGTGCTACACGGAGTAAGGTGCCACACCACACACGTGGTGGGGGCCACCTCTTGAATCCGTGGGGGCCACCTCTAGAATCCATTCCCCACATAGAGCAAAGTGCCACACCACACACGTGGTGGGGGCCACCTCTTGAATCTGTGGGGGCCACCTCTTGAATCTGTGGGGCTACCTCCTATATCAACCCTCAGAGAAAAGTGCCACATGGAGCAAAGTGCCACACCACACACGTGGTGGGGGCCACCTCTTGAATCTGTGGGGGCCACCTCTTGAATCTGAAGGGCTACTTTCTCCCTCCTGCCTGTACCGCCTGGTGTTAGTGTGATAAGCATCCTTAGTGCCATTAACACACACTCACATACCTGTACAATGATAACTCCTGGACCATGTGTTATTTGGTTTTCCCCCTATTCGAATAATGGTACCCGCGTATCGGAGTTCGGATGAGTTCTACTGGAAGTGCGGGCTCCAGCGTGAACTGTCGGTGTTGTGGGACGCCGGTGGGAAAGGGACGAGAATAACATAAAAACATAAGAAACAGTAATAATATTAGGAACGTGTGATACTTGGTCTCTCCTTTGTTCGGGCCCTGGTAGTTACATATCAGACCCGGGTAAGTTCTACAGAGTGCGAACTCTAGTATGGACATCGGTGATGTGAGGCGCTGGTAGGGAGGCGATTAAAATATCAAACGGTACTAATTATTATTACTGGATCAATTAAAATGCAACACCTGTATATTCTCCAGTTACAATATTATGTTTTGAGTTGACACCCTATTTTATAACACATGATATCTGTGATACCATGGTTACTCCAGACACACTCTAGTTCTGTTACCCTGAGGGCAACTCAAGTTGTATGAACTCAGATGATGGTGACACCGGATATGTGGTATATAAATGAGGGTTTCCTTGTTTGGATTATCCCTTGACGTATCACTCCATGAATCCATAATCCGAGCTTATACAACTAGAATTGTCCATACTTATCTATTGCGTGTTTAGTATATTTATCACATGTTGCCATATTTTGTCGCATGATTATGTGTACCTATACTCTCTATACCGTTTTTCATGCATGTTTTCCGATTCAGATTTACTGATATACATGCATTTACTTGATCTCAGATTTACTGTCATTTTCCTTATGTTACTTGTCATTTCCTGTACCTGCATGCCTGGACCACATCACTTGATCATGTACACGTGTGCCTGTTATGCACGCCATTTGGCTTTATTCTTTGTACTCGCTGGGGTTGCTAACAACCCTGGATTCTCATGTCTAGATCTTAGAGTCTGGACCGTGGCAGCCTTACTGTTCTGATCAGAGTGGCGCAGCAGGAGCGTGGATTAGCAGTTGCCTATTTGGACCTTCTCCCTTCATGCCTCTTCATGATCGGCTCACGAGATTTTTATCTTGCCACTCGTGAGTACTTTCCCGTATTTCATATTGTGCATCCTGCTTTTGTGCTTCTTAGTGATCATATATTCTTCAGATATTATATCATGCCTTGTGATAACTGTGTACTGGTGTTATTATTGCTGGATTATTTATTACCACTGTGCTTTCGTACTCTGATTCTTGCCTGTACTAATGCTTAGCATATATACGTGTGGGTATTTCCAACCTGCGTATATACGTTGCAGTAACGTCTCTGTACCCTCCGGATCGGGGCGTTACAAGGTTCATATGACTCAGCCAGATAGGTTTTGCTGCTGTAGATCTAGGTATAAGTTCTTGAACTTGATGAAGCTCATTTGAATGAATTACGGTTGGCTTGATTCTTTTGGCAAGGTACGTAGGCAGCCGTAAAGGCGCAGCCATTTGTGATGCAACCCGTATGAAGCTATTTGGGTTCTCGAGAGGCCGATTGGATCTTCACGTAGAGGTGGAGAGACTTCACGTAGAGGTGAAGTGTTGTGGCCGGTTTGGAACTTCATGTAGAGGTGAAGAGTTGTGGCCGATTGGAACTTCACGTAGAGGTGGAGAGACTTCACGTAGAGGTGAAGTGTTGTGGCTAGTTGGACTTTACGTAGAGGTGAGGTGTTGTGATCTCGATGAACAGGTTGATCTTCTGGTGAGAAGATATTGAGCGTGCATAGGAGGGATGTGTATCCAGTTGCTGAAGCCGATGATGGTGTTCGGTATGCTCTACTCAGACTTGGTTGGACCGTCAGCTGAAGACATGTAGAGTAGATAGAGCTAGTCAGTTGGAGAGTTAGTGTTGGCTCATGATGAGTTCTTCGTGAGGTCATGAAGTTGCAGAGTAGGAGCCACGTTCGGTGATCGGCATGTATGGAAGTTCTCCTAAGGTGAAGTGTAGGGAAGGCATGTGTGGTGCATTTCAGTTGGAAAGCTGAGCTACAGATTCCAAGCCGAGATCATGTGTCGATTTCACCCGGAGCGCGCAAGCCGAGATCGTGTGTGATTTCGTCCGGAGCGCGCATCGATTTCGCCAGATGATAGACTGGAGTTCGTTGGAGATCGGCTCAGATTTGAAAAATCTTCATCGAGGTGGAGAATTATGGGAGAGAGGATATAGAGGAGATGGAAGGAGATAGCTCAGAGATTAGACGACAAAGGAGCGAGAAACGGCGCATTGAGCAGGCCAGATTGTGCTCCCAGTTGACCACCCGGTCGACCGGTGGAGAAGGCCGGTCGACCGCTCGGTCGACCGGCGTGCATGAGCGTGCACAAGAAGGAGCTGTCGACCGGCCTGGTCGACCGACTGACAAGGGCTTGCTCTCGGTTGGGTTCGGTCGACCGGGCCGGTCGACCGTAGCAAGGGTCGGTCGACCGGCCAGTTGATCGGCAGACGCGTTTGACTTTCCTTTTAGGATTCTAATTCCTTTTCTGGATGGGATCGAATCCAACATGGGTTTCTATAAATCCAGGAACTCTGTGGCTATAAAAGAGAGGCAAGAGCCCTCATGTATTTTATCCCAAGAAGTATCTCCAAGAATTCCTCAAGTTCCCCTCTTGTATTAGTTGTATTGATTGGAATCAATAAAATCTCTCTCTCCCTTGCCTCAAGGACGTAGGCACGTTGCCGAACCTCGTTAAATTTGTGCGTTGATTGCTTTTCTCTATTGGTTACTGTTCCTGCTGTGTTGGTTGTTTCTCCGACTGCATCGAGTCTCCGCCAGGTGGGCGGATTTCTCAAGGGTGGTTGTTGTGTTTCCCCTAACCGCTGCGCACAACAGCAAATTGGGTAACCGGGTCCGAAAAATGTTAATGTGCATGTGCGCTCGCATCACACCCGCAGAGAGGGTGCAAATCCGGGTTTCAGAGCCTTCATAGGTGTGACCTGAATAGGCTATGTTTTGCCAGTTGTTTTCTTTTGGAATTAAAAGGCAATATTGTTCCTCTACACAAGAAAAGATTTCTTCTTCTGCTTAAAAATTGTATTCTTTGCCGAAAGATTTCTGATGATGGAAAACTCTTTATAAAGGATCTAACCCCTGCTCTTAGAGACACAACTTAACCATCTTCTTCCTCAACTGAAATTTCCTTGAACTCTTCAATTCTTCCCTGCATCTCTAGAGGAAACAAAACTGAGCTGTTTTAGGGCCTATGCATTGCAAGTGCACGCTTGTGTTGGAATATCAAATAAAAATGTCTTTATGACATTAATTTGGAAGAAGAAGAGACCATAAGAAATGAAGAGTCATCATCATCAATTTAGAGAAATGAAAAGTCATCATCATCAATTTGGAGTCATCATCAATTGAGAGAAATAAAGAGTCATCATCTTAAATTAGAAGGAATGAAGAGTCATCATCATCAATTTGGAGTCATCATCAATTGAGAGAAATAAAGAGTCATCATCTTCAATTAGAAGGAATGAAGAGTCATCATCATCAATAGGAGTCATCATTAATTGAGAGAAATAAAGAGTCATCATCTTCAATTAAAAGGAATGAAGAGTCATCATCATATATGCATTATTGTCATTTGCCTATAAAAGGCTAGTATATCTCTTTGTTTTTTTATCAAGCAAGCAAGCAAGAAAGAAAAGTTGAATAAGATCTATTCTTCACTTAAAATTTTAGATTATAGTATATTAGTCCGTAGACTAGTATACAACAATTGGTATCAGAGCCAATCAATTTTTGTTTCATTTCCTCTTCTCCTCATAGAGTCCACCAACAATCTCATCAATCCACAAGTGCCCAAGTTATTAAAAGATAACTATGAGGGTTGGTCAATTCAGATGAAAGCTCTATTTGGTTCTCAAGAGTTGTGGGAGCTAATCTTTGATGGGTTTAAGGAACCCACACCGGAGGTAGAAGCCGCCTACATTGCCGAAGAGAAGAAGGCTCTTAAAGAGCAAAGAAAGAAGGATAGAAAGGCTCATTTTCTACTCTATCAAGGATTGAACGAGTCTACCTTCGAGAGAGTTGCCGAAGCAACGACGAGCAAGGAAGCATGAGAAATCCTTGCTACCATCTACAAAGGAGTCGAGCGGGTGAAGCGAATTCGCCTTCAAACTTTGAGGGGCGATCTTGAAGCCGCTCAAATGAAAGATGAAGAAAAAATCTCCGATTATTATTCACGATTACTTCTAATTGTGAATAAAATGAGGAGAAATGGAGAGAAGATGGAGGACATCCGAGTAATGGAGAAATTGCTGCGATCCCTTACATCAAAGTTCGAGCACGTGGTGGCGGCAATTGAGGAGTCTAAGAATTTGGAGGAGATCTCAATAGAGGAGCTTTTGGGATCCCTCCAAGTTCATGAGCAACGCATGCAAAAGAAGACTGGTTCCATAGTCTTGGAACAAGCATTAGAGTCAAAGCTGACTCTAAATGATCATGGCTCACATAGTAGAGGTCGTGGTCGTGGCAGAGGTGGGGGTGTGGTCCCCAACAACAAACCACTCAAAATCAAGTGGAGTTCCAAAGCTTCAGAGGTCGAGGATGAAGCAATCGGGGAAGATTTACATCTGGACGTGAAAACAATAAGAACGTCCAATGCTACAACTGTCAAAAATTTGGACACTATGCCTCGGATTGCTGGCACAGAACTGAAGATCTTACCAATCTTGCCGAAGCAACAAATGACATGGGTAATAACTCTACTCTTCTTCTTGGTCATGATGATTCAAGTGTTCAGAATGATGTTTGGTAC
This sequence comes from Agave tequilana, assembly GCA_038442645.1. Lineage (NCBI taxonomy): Eukaryota > Viridiplantae > Streptophyta > Magnoliopsida > Asparagales > Asparagaceae > Agave > Agave tequilana. The sequence continues at coordinate 5,177 of JAVJIF010023999.1, read as the reverse complement.
CTTGACTCGGGTGCTAGCAACCACATGTGCGGGAAGAAAGAACTATTCATGGAACTCGCAGAAGGAGTTCATGGAAGGTTGAGCTTGGGAGATTCTTCAAAACTCTCCGTTGAAGGCAGAGGGAAGATCAAAATCTATCAAAAGGATGGTAAGCCCGAGTATATTTCCGATGTTTTTTATATTCCTAACATGAAAAGTAATATTCTCAGCATCGGTGAATTACTCGAAAAAGGATATAAAGTATATACGGAGAACAACCACCTTTGGTTGAAAAATGCAAAAGGAGGTCTTATAGCTTGTATTAAGATGACAAGGAACCGCATGTTTCCCTTGCATCTAAACACAAAAGTTGAGAAGTTTTTTCAAGGACTCATGAAGAATGAGTCATGGAGGTGGCATCTTCGCTTCGGTCATCTAAATTTCAGCGGCCTGAAGCTACTATCTACAACCGGCATGGTACGAGATTACCAACAATCGATCCACCAAGTTATACTTGTGAAGTTTGCATAATTGGCAAGCAAACATGACTTCCTTTTCCCAATGGAAAGTCGTGGAGAGCGGAGGCACCATTACAACTTGTTCATAGTGACATCTGCGGACCACTAGATCCCGTCTCTTTAGGAGGTAATAGATATTTTATTACTTTCATTGATGATTTCAGTAGAAAGTTGTGGGTGTACATTCTTAAAGAAAAATCTGCTGCCTTTACTACCTTCAAGAATTTTAAAGCTCTTGTTGAAGAAGAGAGTGGCTATAAGTTAAAAACTCTCCGATCTGATCGAGGTGGTGAGTACACCTCAAATATGTTTCAAGAATATTGCAGGGAGCAAGGCATAAAGAGGCAGTTTATTACTGCCTATACACCACAGCCAAATGGCATCGCAGAAAGAAAGAACCGCACTATTCTTAACATGACAAGAACCATGCTTAAAGAAAAGGGACTGCCGAAGCAGTTTTGGGCGGAAGCTGTGGCATGTTCAACCTACTTGCTCAACCGGTGCCCGACGAAGCAAGTGAAGGGCAAGACGCCTCAAGAAGCATGGAGCGGCTATACGCCTAATGTCGCACACCTACGAATTTTTGGGTGTGTTGTATATGCTCAAGTACCTGAAGTCAAAAGGAAGAAGCTTGACAATCATGGTGAAAAATGCATTTTCATCGGATATAGCGAGGAGTCAAAGGCATACAAGCTTTACAATCCACTAATTAAGAAACTAGATGTTAGTAGAGATGTTGTCTTCAATGAAGCTGAAGCATGGAGTTGGAGCAATGAAGAGACTGTCAAAGAGCAACCCATGGTGAATGAACCTGACGAGCCCCTACAAGAGGTTCCACCACCAACTACACCACCATCTCCTCAACAAGCTACACCGTCTCCTGTAAGAGGTTCTCCATCTTCTGGGGAAGGTAGTAGTAGCGAATCCTCCGTGCAATGAGGTCCAATCAAAATGAGAAGCCTCAGGGAGATCTATGAGCAGATAGAAGAAGATGGAGAAACTAATCTCTTTTGTTTATATGCCGATCATGAGCCTCTCACTTTCCAAGAGGCTAAGGAAGAAGATTGTTGGCAATCAGCAATGAAGGAGGAGATGCATGCCATCCAGAAGAACGACACATGGGAGTTGACAACACTTCACAAAATCACAAGGCGATAGGTGTTAAATTGGTGTACAAGATCAAACACACAACAGATGGTGAGGTTGATCGGTACAAGGCGAGGCTTGTGGCGAAAGGCTACAAACAAAAATACGACATCGACTATGAAAAATTCTTTGCACCAGTTGCTCGATTGGACACGGTGAGACTATTAATTTCACTTGCAGCTCATCACAGGTGGAAGATATATCATCTAGATGTCAAGTCAGCATTTCTCAATGATATTCTTGAAGAAGAGGTGTATGTACAACAACCAGAAGGTTTTCTGGTAAAAGGGCAAGAAGACAAAGTAATGTCACCTAAAGAAAGCCTTGTACGGCTTAAAGCAGGCACCACGGGTATGGAATGCCCGAATTGATGGTTATCTTCATCAAAACGGCTTCACCAAATGTCCTTATGAGCATGCCATCTACATGAAGAGGAACCATCAAGGCGAATTTCTAATAATTTGTCTTTATGTTGATGACTTGTTATACACAGGAAGTTGCGTCGAGATGCTTGCTGAATTCAAGGAGGCGACGTTCAATGAATTTGAGATGACGGACAATGGATTGATGTCCTATTTTCTTGGTATCGAAGTGAAGTAACAACAAGATGGGATATTTATATCTCAAAAGAAGTACATGAAGGAGATCTTGGAGAAATTCAAGATGAGTAACTGCAACCCAGTAAACACCCTAATAGCCACAGGAATGAAGCTATCAAGAGAAGGAATTGGAGATTTTGTAGACTCGACTTTTTTCAAAAGTCTAGTTGTTAGCCTGAGGTACTTAACGATCACAAGGCCTGATATTGTTTACGGAGTTGGACTTATGAGTCGCTATATGGAGACACCGAAGGAGTCTCATTGGCTAGCTGCAAAGAGAATTCTAAGGTATATCAAAGGCACACTCAACCTTGGTCTATTTTATACTTATGGTGAAACTGCAGAGTTAGTAGGCTATTCAGATAGCGACTGGGGAGGTGACCAAGATGAGAGAAAAAGCACCACTGGCTATGTCTTCTATCTTGGGTCAACTGCATTTTCATGGACCTCAAAGAAGCAAGGAGTTGTGGCCTTATCTTCATGCGAAGCAGAGTATGTGGCAGCTTCATCTACTGTATGTGAAGCTATTTGGTTGCGGAACATTTTAAAGGAATTGGATCATCCATAAGAAGAAGCGACTGTAATATTTGTAGACAATAAATCAGCCATCCAACTTGCAAAGAACCCAATACATCATGGGAGGAGCAAACATATAGATACACGGTTTCATTTTCTCAGAGGCCATGTAAAGCAGAAAACTGTGGAGCTGGAGTATTGTCATACCATGGAGCAAGTAGCAGATATTTTCACCAAGCCATTGCCTATTGAACCTTTCAGAAGGCAAAAAAAATGCTCGGTATGAAAACATTTTGATTTGAGGGGGTGTGTTGGAATATCAAATAAAAATGTCTTTATGACATTAATTTTGGAAGAAGAAGAGACCATAAGAAATGAAGAGTCATCATCATCAATTTAGAGAAATGAAGAGTCATCATCATCAATTTGGAGTCATTATCAATTGAGAGAAATAAAGAGTCATCATCTTAAATTATAAGGAATGAAGAGTCATCATCATCAATTGGAGTCATCATCAATTGAGAGAAATAAAGAGTCATCATCTTAAATTAAAAGGAATGAAGAGTCATCATCATCAATTAGGAGTCATCATCAATTGAGAGAAATAAAGAGTCATCATCTTAAATTAGAAGGAATGAAGAGTCATCATCATCAATTGAGAGAAATAAAGAGTCATCATCTTCAATTAGAAGGAATGAAGAGTCATCATCATCAATTAGGAGTCATCATCAATTGAGAGAAATAAAGAGTCATCATCTTTAATTAGAAGGAATGAAGAGTCATCATCATATATACATTATTGTCATTTGCCTATAAAAGGCTAGTGTATCTCTTTGTTTTTTATCAAGCAAACAAGCAAGAAAGAAAAGTTGAATAAGATCTATTCTCCACTTAAAATTTTAGATTATAGTATATTAGTTCGTAGACTAGTATACAACAGCTTGCAGGGCCAGCAATCGTTGAATCCTGGAGGGTAGGCCGCCATCAACCTGCTGCACGAGATACTCTCTCAATTGGATGTGATCTACTCTTAAGGACAGTACTCTGCATGCCTCGATCAAAATAGAGAAGTTCCTTCCTTCTTGAAAATTTAATTTAAATAGCTAAGCAGTTATTCATACATTATTTTCCAACACTTCTCATTATTCTTTATATTATAATTAGGAAGAAAATAGAAGGGAATTCTATAACAAATCTAATGAGTGATGGCTTAAAATTCTTGCTTTATTTTTCAATTTTGGGTTCTTGATCTTGCATCAGAAAAACTAATAGATTTTGAAAACTTTAATAGATTATTGTCTCATGGGTGTGTGTATGTGTTTGTGTATTTTTGTGTGCGCGTGCGTGTGAGATAAATTTTATGGAAGAAGCAAATAAAATCCCATCTTTTGTTTTAGGTGTGTAGGGTCAATGAAACGAGCAAGTCGTGTCATTATTGACATGGGTTTTTTAAACAAAAGTTGTAATCTGATCTTGAACTCAGCACTTCACATAACCCAGTCTCACCTCTATGATATTAAACCGGTGACCATTTAATAAGTTTACTGAGTTTGCTTTCCATAGTTGTCTTGTTTTTACCATACCATTGAACTTATCTTCAACCTTCACCATTGTTTCTATTGTTTCTATAGTTAACTAACTAAACCATTCCCCATCAGAAACTTGCATTCCAACATTCCTTACATCCACAACCTCATCACACTTGACAAGCTAAAACCACCGACAAAATATTTAAAGTTTAGGCTTATAATAATTAATAATTTGTAATAATACCAAGGCAAGAAAGCACCAAGCACAGTCCATTCTCCACATGCTTTACTTTAATGATAGTGTGTAGCAAAGAATCCCATAAAAACAAGGTTAATTAGAATAGCCATAGATTAATTATATATAATGCTTGAGTTATGGACAAAGAGCTTAAACTAATCTTTTGTCCATTTCCTAAATCTTGCAATTTTCCACGTTAATGGAGGTGGGCGAGTGCATTGAGGAATTACGAGGGTTCTGACTTATTTCTACTGGTCCAAGGTCCCTCGTGGATGGCTCTTTGCTCTATGTTAACAAATTCCAAAAAGAGGCCATTTTGTTCTTAATTCCAAGGCTTAATTGTTGGTGTTTGTTTCCTGGAGAGAAGTGGATTACATTTAGAGGGGCACTGGCAAGTTGTTACTTGATTCTTGTTGCTGTCTGCAATTTTGGAAGGAAGAGCTTGAATGGATTCTCCAACTTACATAAAAACATGTGAGATTTTTGAAGAGATAAATAATTTGTTTGTGTTTAAAAACTTCCTATGTGAGTATCATCGTAGTATAGAATAGTGGTAAAAAACCCGTTGCAGTGAGTAAGAATTCTGAAGTTTAATACTCGTTTGAATTTGTTCTTCTAGAAGAATAAGATAAAGTAAAAACTAGAGAGAGAG
>JAVJIF010023998.1:0-35599 GCA_038442645.1 Agave tequilana | reverse complement strand
TTTTCTTTTTTGTACTTCTTCACAGTAATTCTCTCCTCATGCCACATTCTCTCACTAGTTCCAATCTCAAATCTTAACCCCCCATCTCATCATCTCTTGCATATCACCCACCCCACTATCTCCTCATCACTATATTATTTTATTTTATTTTCATTTACATCATGGTGTATAATAAAAATGGGTAAAGGAAATCAGTGTGGGCTTGGGCTCATTTGGATTCCTTTATTTTTGGAATCATAGACTTGGGCCTAAGAAAAAGAAAATAAGAGGAAGAGAAGATAGAAGAGATTGTGCTTCTTTAAATTTCAAATTTTATATTTTAATACCCATTCCTTAATATGCCATCAATAATATTCTCAAATATCACCTATACATAGAAATTTATTAAATTTTAATTTTCTCACTTAATGACCTCAATATTAAAGTCTAATGATTATTGAGTCCATTATTATATTATTATTCAAAAATTGCAAATTATGATACTAATTATTTGTTATCATCTCATATTCAGAGAATAAAGCGTTAATTAGGGTTTTAAAAATTGGATGTTACATTCTACCCCCTTAAGAAAGTTTCGTTGTCGAAACTTGGTGTAGTTGAAGTGGGTGAGAGTAGGATCTCTATATTTCATCTTCCGACTCCTTATAACTACTTCGACTTACGGAATCCTCCACTGCCCTTTTATCAGAGGAGTAATTGTTCTTCAATAACTTTACTTTGTAGACACGAACTTACATCAGTTCTTCAATATATAATATATATCTTCTTGGATTTTTAAAAATTATTAAAGATATTATAATTGGGTTCCAGTACATATTTACTTAGTTGCAAAACTTGAAGTACATTATATTTTTGTCCAATTCTGGGGGTAAGGCCCACTGGTATTCAATAAGTCCAACCCGTTCCAATATCTCAAATAATTTATCGTGTCGATAATCAAATCTATTTTCTTATCGACACTTGACACTATGTCCATTGGAGGCATTTCAAAATTACCTTGAGAATTCTAAGGTTGTTGGTTTGTACAAGTCTCATCTGTTCTGAACAACCTTTTATCCTTTTTGTAATTATTGATTTTTTCAACTTTATGACTAAAGCATCATATCTCATGTTCAGTTCTCTTCAATGTCCTTGTTTCTATTCAATATTCCATTCTCTAACTCATATTTGTAGATAAGAGGTGATGACGCTCACCTACTAACTTCTTGCAATTATCCAATGAGTACATCTAAGTTTTCAAGTAGAAGTCGTAGGGATTCATCAGTTTTCACATTCATCAGAGTGTCTTCTTGACATAAATCATATGCAGATTCTTTAAGGTTGTCATACAATTTCTTCAGTAGATTAAAGAGCTAACTCATTCTTTGTCGTTAGTCCATATTGATCTGTTCAATTCTTCAAATGAAGTCTGAAGTGCATTATGATTAAAATGCGCAAATTTCAAGTTTCTCATACTCACTCATAATTAATAGCACAATAGTATCTATAGGAACAATAACATGAATACCAGTGCCCAATTCATCACCTGTTTGCCTATAGTCTGGTAGAAGTATTAAGTTTCTTTACTGTATTAATAATAATACCCCTAATAGAAGCCTCCTCTTGCTTAAGAATCATAATTTGTCATTCAATTTCTTCTACAACATCTCTATTTGACTTAATAACCTAGTAGTCTCTTTGTTTGTATTTTACTGTATTTCATCTATATGGTTATGTGGATCAACTGTTTTGGATTATTCTTAAATTAATTATTCTCATATCTCTTTATTCCCAGTAAATTCTGATATATACTTTTGATCATATAAACTTAGACGAAGACATACCAAGAATATACCAATAATTATTGTTATAACTGGATTCTATCAATGGTAGATACTTGTCCCAATTTTCCTTCAAAATCTCTTACACATGCCTTCAACGTTTTTTATTAATATAATTTTATTTAATTATCCACCCGTGTGAGAGTTTACTATTATAATTACTTGTAGTTAATATCCATTGGCCTCATTCTTAAGGTATAAAAGATGTGCATAATACTTCTTAGTTTCCAGTATAGTCTGTTTCATTTAGCATCTTTTCTATTAGACAACATCATTTTTGTTTATAATGGATCCGCCTTATCTTATATTGCAGGAAAGTTTAGATCTCAAAGTTTCTCTAAAACTTGATGTCTGTTCTTATTACTTGTCATCAACTGGATTAACCGGATTTCACAATAGCTTTGGATTTTATGAATATTTTACCAATCCTACTAAAGTTTTCTTATTGTGAAATTACAATAGTCATAATGTGTGGTTAAGCACCGGTCTTAGGTCAATACTTAGTGGTTGGTTGTGATTTATCTACTCTCATCAAAAAGATAAAGAATTTCTATGTTAACAACATGGTTCATATTAATTAAGACACAAGCCAGAAGATTTATTACCTAGATGCAGAGTTTTAAATTTTGAACAAGTTATGTTTCTTTATATTATCAATATGTACACAAATGTTTTTACAAATATAAATTATTCCATGGACTACACAAACAAAAAGGTCCTACTACAATATATACCCAACCTTTACCGACATCTCACCTCATTTAATTTCCTCACGTACTGGTGGTTTCACAATCATATTTTCTACATCATGGGTTGTTCTATTAGACTCTATTAGTATCTGTAACTATATATTCTCAATCTTTCTTCTTTCTAGAAAATAGAAAGAAATTATATCAACTCTTCTAATACATTACCCAGAATCAAATATATGTATACAGAACATCTATAAACTAATATTAAGGATCCATAATTCTTTCAACATAACACTTCTCTTATATTCTTTCATTCAAATTTTCATTACTCCACAATTAAATTCTTAATAAGGTTCTTCATTCCGAATAAATCTTGACTTGCCTGATATTTTAACTACTTTATTTTAGCGTTTCATACCACTGGTCGCTCATACTGAGGGCCCACCGTCAGTAGAACACATTTGAATCAAGGCATACATGTATACCTTCATTCGAACGTAAGAAAAAAATTAATATCACGCATCTCGAGATCAATCATATATGTCAGAACCCACTACCCCCTTAGAACTACCCACACACAATCACACAATCATATAAACAATGCACATATACATACACGTCAATCCTACTGATCATTCCTAATCCTAAAACAACAATTCTAGATTAAAACCCAAGGTCTTTACCCTTTTAAGCCTACACCTGAACTCTACTTATTCTTTAGCCTGAGCTCTGATACCAACTATAACGTCCCAGTTTTTAATTATTCTAAATTATCTTAATCATTACTTAATCATCAATAATAATTAAATCACTCTGATAATTCAGATAATCTTCAAGACATATTAAAAATTTCTACAACATCTCTTCTATAATATGGAGTCTGTCCTGACACATCACTATATACAAATCTACTCTTAACATCAATCATGTATTCATATATAACATCCCACGCAATTTATAATACAATTTCAGCTTGACATCACCTAGTTATAAATATACAACAGTTCCCTAAATCCAATTATCCATCTAATCACAAGTACTCACAATCAAGAGTCAGATTATCATCAATACAATACCTTAACTCAAAACAAAATGGATAACTATACATAACCCTTCACTTTTATAAGTGCACTCTCCATTGTCTGTACTACTCAATAAATACTGATTTTATAATAATAGACATATATGTCCATACAGATAAAAGAGTAGTAAACAACATCAACACTACTTAAGATTTATCAGGGGCGTCCATGTTTTTTCGGTTTCTATCCAAGAAGTTCCTTGGCTCTTGACGTGAAATCATTCAGATTGGAGAGGGTAAGCTTGACAGCTCAGTGAGTAAAGTTAATTTTAATCTTAAATAAAGCATGACATTAACGGCGTGTAGTGTACATGTTATAAGAAAATACATTGTGCATGATATATGAAAATACGTGATTACTTGTCTAACTTTTTAAGTGAACATGAATGTCTCAATCAGATTATCCATTTGCTCTAAAATACTGTTTAATTAATACTGATATGTGTATAAGCAGTGGCGTACGCATGATTGTTACTCAGTGGGGGCGGAAACAATCCACAAACTGAGGATTTTCATAGGATTTTCAAAACATAACATAGAAAAATCAATCTCTTCTTGTTATTAACTCAATTAACAAAAATAAGATTTTTTTTTCAAGACTTATAGTTGAAATGTCATACTCATAAATTAACCAAGAACATGAATATTAACTAATAAATTAACCTCAATTGATAAAGAGTTCCAACCAAAAGTATGTTAAATATTTAGATTGAAATTAAACCATAAAATTTATATATTAGAGGGGGGAATCTCACCTTCTTGCCTTCCATCAGTTGAATCATCTTCCCCCTTATATGCACATTTACCATTTCAGCAATTTGATTGCATGCTATAAAACTCGCAGTATATTTTTGTTCATATACTAAACACTAATTGGTAGATAAATGATGATCTGACATTAATGTTCAAATCTTCAGAGATTGAATTCACATAATTGGAAAAAGAAAAATAAATAAATTCTCAAACAATAATGGAAAAAGTATCAATTCAATCACGCGAGGAGATCAACGCAGCTCCGGTAGCATCACTGCCTACTGGCGACCTAACCTGAATAAATCAACCATCAAATATAGATAAATTAGAGTTTTCATGAAAGAGTGATCGAGATCGTGATTCATGAGAGATATAATCGAAGGAAGTGGACTTGATTGATCTTTGAGAAGGTGTGGAATTGAGAAGATTGGGGTTGAAATTCTCAGACATTTGAGGAGGTTAGAGCTTTCTATGATGTGGGTTTATCTTTGCGGTAATTATCATGCTGAAATCCCCCAAAATTTGCCCCTCTTTTGAATCAAATCCAACTGCATCATGTTAATTTTACAAAATTTCAATGGGGGCGACCGCCCCCACTTGCCCACTCTTGCGTCCGCCACTATGTATAAGCAATCAATGTTGGTGTCTTCATTTCAATTTAATAGATCTGTATTTTAATATCCAAATTATCATACATGGGTAACACATCCAATACATAGTGTGCGCACACTCATATCACACACACTTATATCACACAGACACATATACTATACCCAATATACGAATGAAATACACATACATTTACACATATATCACACGTGTACACCATTCACTCTTCCCTTCCTCCTCAAATGGGTACCAAATAATAACACACGTATATTATTCACTCTCCCATTCCTCCACGAATGGATACAAAACATAAACACATATATACCAATCGCACTCCCCTTCCTCCAAAAATGGATACAATTTATAACGTTGCCAATCACTCCGCCTATGACTCCACCAATAACTCCACCAATACTTCTTCCACATCTCCACATACCACTTTTTTTTTATCAAGATCTTATAATCAAGCAACATAATTAACAAACACATGCATGCACATAATATCAGTGGTTCAACCGAAGTATTATACTTAGTAAATCATGCAATCATATCTCATTTATAACACCAACATGCACTATTTTTATAATAATAATTTGTAACAATCACATTCTTTATAATATAAGTATGTTTTTTAGTTTATCAATGCCATGTATACCTGATTAAAAATTCAATATCAGTGAAGCTTATTTTTTCATCGAGAAATTTTATTTGTATCTACTGCATAATTAACTCTAATTATTAGAAATCTCACTCATCTCTGGTTCGTTGGTTCTCTTGACATCTGATACTATTCACCAGCATCGTGGATGTGTAGCTTTCATTTCCCTGATCGCAATGGCTTAAAAATCGTCCAATCCAACTCCAGATGGTCGAGATATCGACCGGAAACCAAAATTGATATTAACGGGTTAGAATTATAAATAATGAGGGTCTGTTTGTAATTTCTCAGGGACCAAAATGTAAATAATCTTCTCATCAAGGGTTAAACTGAAACTTTATTTTTTATTTAAAGTTTCGGGTCAAGTCGGATCCTTATTGGGTCGGGTTTCAATTGAACCCATAATCCATAACCCTCTTCTTCTTCTTCTAAGCAGTAGCAACCACTTCTGTTGCATCCCCGCGCCTGCGACTTCGCGACTTTCGCCGCCTGGCGCTGCTGTCTGGAACCGCCACAGTCATCGCGCCACTGACTACAACCACAAGAAAGAGAGATGAGAAGTAAGGGCGGGCTGCCGCTGCTTCCCTGTGTCACCTCCCTGTGCCGTCGCAACCTTGCGCCGGCCATTAGAGCTATCACCGTCCACCGTAGAGGAGAAGAGGAGAGGAGGGCTGGGGTAAGCTGTGTGTGAGGGAGGGTACGGAGGAGAGAGAGTATGGGATGAAAAATGAGGATTTAATTCTTCTTTTTTTTCAATACTTCTTCACAATAATTCTCTTCTCATGCCACCTGCTCTCACTAGTTCCAATCTCAATTCTTCTCTACATCTCATCATCTCATGTATACCAACCCACCCGCTAACTTCTCATCACTATATATTTTATTTATTTTATTTTTATATATAATAAAAATGGTAAGAGGAAATCAGTGTGGGCTTGGGCTCATTTGGATTCATTTGTTCTTGAAACCATGGACTTGAGCCTAAGATAAAAAAATAAGAGGAAGAGAAGATAGAAGAGATTGAGCTTCTCTAAATTTCAAAATTCGTTTTTGAATATCTATTCCTTAAAATACCATGGATAATATTCTCAGATATCACCTATTCATATAAATTTATTAAATTCTAATTTTCTCACTTAATTACCTTAATATTAAAGCCTCATAGATTATTGAGTCCATTATTATAGTATTAATAAAAAGTTGCAAATTATGGTACTAATTACCTGTTATCATCTCATTTAATTAGGATTTTAAAATTCAAGCTATTACACTTGATCCCTTGGGCAGGAGTACGTAGACAGCCTTAATGGTCAAGCTAGTTGCTGAGTTGAAGTTGGCAATTCGTGGTGTTTGATTCAAAGTTGAGAAATCTTCACCGAAGTGGAGAATTATGGGAAAGAAGAAGGCCAGAGATAAAAGCTTGATAGATTTTTTAAACTCAGTAGAAAAACAGAGGAAGAAGCAGGGTGATCAACCGGTTGGTCGACCACATATGCACAGACGTGTACCGTTAGAAAAGAAGGGAATAACGGTCGTCCACCCAGTCGACCAACTCGAGAGTTCTGCACGAGACTAGCGGGACCAGTCGATCGCTCGGTTGGCTGCTACATGAAGCCGGTCGACCGCCCAATCGACCGCGTGATCAGATTCTAGCAGTTTGAGTCTGTTTTTTGAATTGGATTTCGATGAATTGGGTTTTTCTTCTATTAGTTGTTCCTCTTACTATATAAGGAGGCTTATGCACCCCAAATTGTATAAGTTGTTGAATCGATTGTTAGACAATTGTATTGGAAGTTCTAGGTTTAGTTTGTTTGAGGGAATTCTACAGCTGAGCGTGTAGTTTCTCTAATTTGGGTCTTCAGAGCGCTTTGTAACCCTTATAACTCTATTGGTTGAATAAGATATTCTCTCTTCTGTCCCGAGGACATAAGCAAGTCGCCGAACCTCGTTAAATCGTTTGTTTCTCGCTCTCTCTTTCTTTGATTGTTTGATTCATGCTATATTAGTTCATGATTGACTCGGCGTTGGATCGTTGATCTCAGTGATTGGCGTGTCGCTTGGATTCCACCGGAGGGCGTAACAACTTTTTCTTATGTTTCCTACTTCTTTCTTCAATGTTATGAGCACGTATTTTGGCATAGGCGGAGTGGGTACACGTGGGGTGTTTCTTTCTTGAGCAATGGAAACAAGGGTTTTAGGTTTGAAGGTTTTGACTTGCTTAGATTTTGAAGATGAAAGACTAGGATGGTTCTTTTTTAACTGCTTGCTTCAAGTGTACATCTAGTTCAAGCTGTTTTGACTTAACGTCCCCTCTCTAATGATTTGTTTTGCTTGGCCTTATATTAGTTCTTTGTAATTTTTATAAGCATTGTTTATCTGATGTTCATTTGTTTTCATACATTTCAAACGATTGACCCGCCTAAAAGTGCTGGCAATCTACCATTTGTATCTCTAAACCTTTGATTGGAGTCTGATATCATAAACTTAAAACGAACAGTGCAAATGATTCTAGCCGAATTAGTGGAATATTACCTGGTTCTTCATACCAATCAAAGAAGACTAAATGTGTGCAGAGTGATATCTCTAACTTGTTCCGTCCTTAACTTTCATCGGTATCTATATAGATTTAGTCTCGTTTGGAAGATAACAGAACGAGTTTACTCCGAGAATTTGTTGGAGTTATGGAGTTAATACAAAATCAAACCTGAAGCTTATTGACTCTACCAATAAAGTTAAGCAAAACCTATAGTATATTTACTAAGAGAGTTTTGTGAGGTTATTAACACATGTATTTATTATACTTGAAACTTCATTGTATACAATTCTATACAAGGAGTCGTATGGCTGTATTGTAAAATATACAAAAGAAGAAGAAAAACAAAGAAAGCAAAGCAAAGCATTGTAGAACTTCTCACTTTGTGCAAAGTATTAGTTTGAGTGAATTTATTTTGGAGGTACTAAAAGGGTAGCAACCAAGTACAAGAGCGTTTAGAGTTAGCCAACATCCATCGCCTCTTCTCTTGCCAGTTCACCACTCCAACAATTGGTAACAGAGCCATTTCATTCTTTTCTTTCATTCTCTTCTCCTCATGGCCTCCACCAATAACCTTGTCAATCCTCAAGTACCCAAGTTATCAAAGGATATTTATGAGAGTTGGTCAATTCAAATGAAAGTTCTATTTGATTCTCAAGAGTTGTGGGAGCTGATCATTGATAGGCTCAAAGAACCTACACCGGAGGTAGAAGCTGCCTACACCGCCGAAGAGAAGAAGGCTCTAAAGAGCAAAGAAAGAAAAATAGTAAGGCTCGTTTTCTACTCTATCAAGGGTTGGACGATTCTACCTTCAAGAGAGTTGCCAAAGCAGCGACGAGTAAGGAAGCATGGGAAATCCTTGCTTCCATCTACAAAGGAGTCGAGCGGGTGAAGCGAATTTGCCTCCAAACTTTGAGGGGTGATCTTGAAGCCGCTCAAATGAAAGATGAAGAAAAAATCTCCGATTATTATTCACGATTACTTCTAATTGTGAATAAAATGAGGAGAAACGAAGAGAAGATGGAGGACATCCGAGTGATGAAAATCGCTGCGATCTCTCACATCAAAGTTTGAGCACGTGATGGCGGCAATTGAGGAGTCCAAGAATTTGATGGAGATCTCAATAGAGGAGCTTTTGGGATCTCTCTAAGTTCATGAGCAACGCATGCAAAAGAAGACTAGTTCATAATGTTGGAACAAGCATTAGAGTCAAAACTGTCTCTAAATGATCGAGGCTCACATAGTAGAGGTCGTGGTCATGGTAGAGGTAGGGGACGTGGTCCCTAACAATGAACCACTCAAAATCAAGTGGAGGTCCAAAACTTTAGAGGTCGAGGACGAAGCAATCGGGAAGATTTATATCTGGATGTGGAAACAATAAGAACGTCCAATGCTACAACTGTCAAAAATTTGAACATTATATCGTAGATTGCTGGCATAGAACTAAAAATCTTACCAATCTCTCCGAAGCAACAAATGATGTGGGTAATAACTTTACTCTTCTTCTTGCTCATGATAATTCAAGTGTTCAGAATGATGTTTAGTACCTTGACTCGGGTGCTAGCGACCACATGTGCGGGAAGGAAGAACTTTTGATGGAACTCACAGAAAGAGTTCATGGAAGTGTGAGCTTGGGAAATTCTTCAAGACTCCCCGTTGAAGGCAAAGGGAAAATCAAAATTTACCAAAAGGATGGTAAGCCTGAGTATATATTCGATGTTTATTATATTCCTAACATGAATAGTAATATTCTCAGCATCGGTCAATTACTCGAAAAAAGATATAAAGTATATATGGAGAACAACCATCTTTGGTTGCATAATGCAAAAGGAGATCTTATAACTTGTGTTAAGATGATAAGGAACCACATGCTTCCCTTACATATAAACACGGAAGTTAAAAAGTATTTTTAAGGACTCGTGAAGAATGAGTCATGGAGGTGGCATTTTCGTTTCGGCCATCTAAATTTCAACGGCCTGAAGTTACTATCTACAGCCGGCATGGTACGAGGTTTATCAAAAATTGATCCACCGAGTCATACTTGTAAAGTTTGCATAATTGGCAAGCAAGCACGACTTTCCTTTCCCACTGGAAAGTCGTGGAGAGCGGAGACACCATTACAACTTGTTCACACTGACATCTGCGGACCACTAGATCCTGTCTCTTTAGGAGGTAATAAATATTTTATTACCTTCATTAATGATTTCAGTAGAAAGTTGTGGGTGTACATTTTTAAAGAAAAATCTGCTGCCTTTACTACCTTCAAGAATTTTAAAGCCCTTATTGAAGCGGAGAGTGGCCACAAGCTAATAACTCTCCAATCTGATCGAGGTGGTGAGTACACCACAAATCTGTTTCAAGAATATTGCAGGGAGCAAGGCATAAAGAGACAATTTACTACTGCCTACACACCACAACAAAATGGCATCGCAGAAAGAAAGAACCGCACCATTCTTGACATGACAAGAACCATGCTTAAAGAAAAGAGGCTGCTGAAGTAGTTCTGGACAGAAGCTGTAGCGTAGTCAACTTACTTGCTCAATCGGTGCCCGACAAAGCAAGTAAAGGGTAAGACTCCTCAAGAGGAATGGAGTGGTTACACGCATAGTATCGCACATCTACGAATTTTTAGGTGTGTTGCATATGCTCAAGTACCTGAAGTCAAAAGGAAGAAGCTTGACAATCATGGTGAAAAATGTATTTTCATCGGATATAGCGAGGAATCGAAGGCATACAAGCTCTACAATCCACTAACTAAGAAACCAGTGGTTAGTAGAGATGTTGTCTTCAATGAAGCTGAAGTATGAAGCTGGAGCAGTGAAGAGACTGTCAAAGAGCAACTTGTGGTGGATGAACCTGATGAGCCCCCACAGGAGGTTCCACCACCAGCTACACCACCATCTCCTCAACATGCTACACCGTCTCCTGCAAGAGGTTCTTCATCTTCTGGGGGAAGTAGTAGTAGAGAATCCTTCGTGCAACGAGATCCCATCAAAATGAGAAGCCTCAGGGAGATCTATGAGCAGATAGAAGAAGATGGAGAGACTAATCTCTTCTGCTTATATGCTGATCATGAGCCTCTCACTTTCCAAGAGGCTGAGGAAGAAGATTATTAGCGATCAGCAATGAAGGAGGAGATTCATGCCATCTAGAAGAACGACACATGGGAGTTGACTATACTTCCAGAAAGTTACAAGGCAATGGTGTCAAATGGGTGTACAAGATCAAATACACAGCACATGGTGAAGTTGATCGGTACAAGGCGAGACTTGTCGCGAAGGCTACAAATAAAAGTACGGCATCGACTATGAAGAAGTCTTTGCACCAGTTGCTCGATTGGATACAATGAGACTATTAATTTCACTTGCAGCTCATCACATGTAGAAGATATATCATCTAGATGTCAAGTCAGCTTTTCTCATTGGTATTCTTGAAGAAGAGGTGTATGTACACCAACCCAAAGGTTTTCTGATAAAAGGACAAGAAGACAAGGTTTATCGCCTGAAGAAAGCCTTGTACGGCTTAAAGCAGGCACCACGGGCGTGGAATGCCCGAATTGATGGTTATCTTCATCAAAATGGCTTCACCAAATGTCCCTATGAGCATGCCATCTACATGAAGAGGAGCCATCAAGGCGAATTTCTAATAATTTATCTTTATGTTGATGTTATGTTGTACATAGGAAGTAGCGTCGAAATGCTTGCTGAATTCAAGGCGGCGATGTTCAATGAATTTGAGATGACGGACAATGGATTGATGTCCTATTTTCTTGGCATCGAAGTGAAGCAGCAACAAGATGAGATATTTATATCTCAAAAGAAGTACATTAAGGAGCTCTTGGAGAAATTCAAGATGAGTAACTGCAACCCGGTGAACACCCCAATAGCTACAGGAACGAAGCTATCAAGAGAAGAAATGGATATTTTGTAGACTCGACTCTCTTTAAAAGTCTAGTTGGTAGCCTGAGGTACTTGACGATCACAAGGCCTGATATCGTTTATGGAGTCGGACTTGTGAGTCGTTATATGGAGACGCCGAAGAAGTCTCATTGGCTAGCTGCAAAGAGAATTTTAAGGTATATCAAAGGCACACTCAACCTTGTCTATGTTATGCTTATGATAAAACTTCAGAGTTAGTAGGCTATTCAGATAGCGATTGTGGAGGTGACCAAGATGAGAGAAAAAGTACCACTGGTTATGTCTTCTATCTTGGGTCAACTGCATTTTCATGGACCTCAAAGAAGTAAGGAGTGGTGGCCTTATCTTCATGTGAAGTAGAATATGTGGCGGCCGCATCTACAGTCTGTGAAGCAATTTGGTTGAGAAATATTTTAAAGGAGCTGGATCATCTACAAGAAAAGCCAATAAAGATATTTGTAGACAACAAATCAGTTATACAGCTTGCAAAGGACACAGTACATCATGGGAGGAGCAAACACATAGATGCACGGTTTCATTTTCTTAGAGACCATGTAAAGAAGAAAACCATAGTGCTGGAGTATGTCATACTCTAGACCAAGTCGTAGACATATTCACCAAGTCTCTAATAGCAGATGCATTCAGAAGTTTAAGAGACAAGCTAGGCATGACTACACTTCAGGTTTGAGGGGGTGATTTGTTGGAGTTATGGAGTTAATACAAAACCAAAGCTGAAGCTTATTGACTCTACCAATAAAGTTAAGCAAAACCTATAGTATATTTACTAAGAGTTTTGTGAGGTTATTAACACATGTATTTATTATACTTGAAACTTCATTGTATACAATCCTATATAAGGGGTCGTATGGTTGTGTTGCAAAATATACAAGAAAAGAAGAAAAACAAAGAAAGTAAAGCAAAGCATTGCAGAGTTTCTCATTTTGTGCAAAGTATTAGCTTGAGTGAATTTATTTTGGAGGTACTAAAAGGGTAGCAACCAAGTACTCAAGAGCGTTTGGAGTTAGCAAACGTCTATCGCCTCTTCTCTTGCCAGTCCACCACTCCAACAGAATTCAAAACACTGGCAAAATTTTTTAGGTCCTTGCTAAAACTTTAGATGCTTGGACTCGTCTTTTCAACATGTGACATCTTGTATAATTTTTACTGCATTGCAATGCCTCTCCAATCCAAGAACATGAGCCAACAATGTCTTTTTCTGGCACAAGAACAAATCCAGACAAACTGGTGAAACTTTGCATGCAACATATTAGTTTCACAAACATGATTTCTGAACCCTCTTGTATATATTGTAAACCATATTTTACGTCATCTTCGATCCTTACTAAAACCAATAGCGAAGAAAAAAAACAGGGCATTGGATCAAAACACTAGAGGATTCTATAGTATGGAAGAAAGAAGATTAGTTTTGGTCACATGACAGGCAGATATCCTCAAAATCAATGCAAAATTCCATAGGCATGCATTATTTGGTGTCTGCTGCGTTGCAGGCCTACCTGTGTAAAGGGGATAGAGAGCCTTCACCGAACTAGTGCAAAATGTCAAACAGGGAGCCGCAGATCATGCCATTATGGCCCCCTTAGGGGCTGTTTGGTTGTTAGAAAGAGGGTTGGAAACACTGTTAGTGTAGGCCCCGCGCGGTTTTATTTTGAAAGCTTGTTTGGTTGTCAAAACAATGAAAACCAAAAAGTGGACCCTGGGGGCCCACGAACAGTGCGCGCAGTATACAGCGCAGGCTCTCTCTCACCCTTTTCGGTCGCCTGGGCAGTGAAACCCGTGAGAAAACTGAGCACACCCGCCCCACCATTCATCTTTTCTTGAGAAAACTGAGTGAGTAGGCCTAGCTGTAGTTTTCTCTGAATTTTTTCCTTCTCCCAAACAGGCCCTGGTGAAATGGATGGATCTTTTTTGCCCTAAAAACCAGCAAGATACATGCATAGCCCCATTGCCTAGTATTTATATGACATTACACTAACTCAAGCATGACTTGAACTCACACTTACTTAAAAAAGACAATAATTAATATGCACTATAACATTGCCGACAAAACTAATAGTAATAGGTAAGTCAACTTGGAACAACCGGACCCTGTGGCCTTTTGAATTTGAATTCTCTCCAGAGTCTTTAGTAGTAAATGAATGCTTCTTAAATCACAATTGTTCATTAATATCTTGATGGTTATAATTCTATCACCATATCTTCAGGCATCACGCACTTTTTGCTCATAATCAAAACATAATTGTTTACAAAATGAAAGATGGTTGGGATTTAAGCGTCATTTTAGTTGTCGTAATTGGTCGTAATTCGTAAGTATTAATTGGTAAACTCTTTTACGGTTGTAATTGAGTTGCATACATGTAAGTTTTACGGTGCTTGGTTGGTAATGCAAAGTTTTAAGCAAGAAAGTGCATTGTGTTTTACGGTGTTGGTTGTCGTAATGTGTAAGTCGTAAGTGAAAAAATTGATCATAAAATTAACTATTTGGTGATTTAAAAATTTTAAATATTGCAAATAAATACTAAAAATATTAAATATTTAAAAAACTTAATATTAATATAAAATATATTACAAATTTTTATGACCACAAAATTAACTGTAAGTGGGTTGTAAGTGAGTGGTAATTAAGTTACAATTGAGAAGTAATTGGGTTGTGTAAGTTTTTAATGAATTACGGTCCTAACAAATATCATAATTGTAATTGAGTTGTAAGTTATTTACGAATTACGGTTTTTTACAGTCTTTTAAGCGAAACAAACATCCCCTCAGAAAGGGCTATCCATTCTCTAGATGCAGTAGAGAAGATCTGAATCGATCCGTGCCTTTTCACTGAGTGCTTCATTTCAGTTTTTTATGTATGAAGAAATCAACTGAGACATTGCTCATATGCCACTGATTCTTGTCAAATATATATTCGTTCTACTCAACATATAGACATGCTTAATTTCGAAAAGATTGAGTACACATTATTTTTCTTATTTTAGTGTTTGAAAAGTCCATATTCTAAAAATTTAAACCATAAACTTCACCTAAGTTCTTTACTATTAGTTGATAAATATGGACTGTTTCACTTTGATGCCAAACTTGTGTATCATATAATAAGCAAGCAGACCTAATCACATCCACAGCACGATTTAGCTGAACTTGTATGCTACCTCACTCAATATCGAAATATTTTGCTTAATTTTAAGGAAAAAACTATAGTCAGGATTTAAACACAAAACTTCTCATAACACAGTTTGCACTTCTAAATAACCATCAAGTTGGTATTTTCAACTAAGAGTCTAGGGATATCATATCTGAATTGCTGCTCTCGACATGTGACCACCTAGTTTCTATGCTTCAATGATATTAGTACTTAGATTAACCAACATATAAAACTTGTTGAACCACTTATTGTACTAATTAAGTTAGATTTGTTTATTCCTAGTTTAGGTGGGTGAGAGCAATTAAGCAGACACATGAAGAAGAAGAAGAAGAAGAAGAAGAATCCCTTGATTCACATAATTTTAATAAGCAAGCAAAGCCCCAACCTCTCACTAAACTCACGTGAAGGTGTTACTTGTGCCTTTGAAAGAAGAACAAGGTAAACGTGAACCTAACACACACTTTGTTGTAAGATGATGAGAGAAGGAAAAAGAAACAGTTGTCTTGATATCTTGATATCTTAAATAGCAACAACGGAGTGCCAACTCCACTACTCATCAGTAGCTATCCATTATTATTCTTTTGCTCTCGAGTAAGCGACAAGGCCATGGTCTCCATCAAGCACCTAACTTGGCTAATAATGGATCACTTTCATGAAAGAGTGGGTTGATGTGGAGCCTATGAGTGTCTATGAAAAAGAAGCAAGCAAGAAAGAGCAAGGAACTCTCTCTCTCTCTCTCTCTCTCTCTCACACACACACACACTAACAGATTAGTGTAGTGTAGTGTTGTGTGCTCTCTCTCTTCCTTTGGTGAGCAAAAAAGTTTTTTTTTTTTTTTTTTGGTGGGGGGGGGGGGGGGGGGGTGGGGGGAGTTGGGGGGAGTTGGGGGGAGGGGGGGGGGGGGGGGGGCGTGGGTGGGGGCAGATAGAGAGCATTTTAGATGAACTCTAATCAAACTTGGCCCACTGCATGGGATTGTAGTACGAAGGAGCTAATAGTATTTGAGATGCAATATTGTAGCATATATTGAAACTTTTATGCTTAGCTCTATAAGCTAGTGAGGTCCCCCCTCGACCCAACTAAGGGAACCACAACGTGTGGAGTTATCTAAATATTCTTCTTCCAAAAGGAGTTGGGTGAGGTCAGAGTAGCCTCAGTCTACAAATATCTTGTGGGGAGAGAGGTTATAATCTTGTTGATAGAGTTTTTTAAACTTTGTTGAAGGTTAGTCAAAGATCGATACAGTTAAAGGTGTCAAATACGTCAGTCGCATCAATGATAGAATTGCATAGAAGCAACCCAGCATAGTCGACTAGGACAATGACCTAGTCGACTAATGATACAAATAGAGAGTTGACAAATTTGTTTTATTACAGACTAGTCGATTAGGCCAAATCCTAGTCGACTAATAGAAACAATTATTCGACTAGGATATTGGCCTAGTCGACTAATGCTGCTGCAGCGGCCCTGTTTTCAAATCTGATTCTGAATTCATTTCTGATCCGAATTAGGCGTTTTTGATTTTCTTTTCTTCGTGATTTATTTGGCTATAAAAGTCTGTAACCTGTAACCTATAATTAATTGATTCAATAAGAACTTTCTCCCCTTGCCTCGAGGACGTAGGCAAAATTATCGAATCTCGTTAAATCTTGTATTCTCTCTTCATTTTCTTTGTTTACTTGTTCGTGTGATTGGATTGACTATTCTCTAATGCACATCTTCTCTGTTGGTGGGATTCCCCAAAAGTGGTATCATTGCTTCCCAGATTCGACGGGGAGTTTTTCGTTCAGGTGGAGCAAATCAACTTGGATACTGCCTACAGTTTCATTCGGAGGTAAAGATCTGATCCTTCCTATTTAGATTTATTTTTACTAATCGTTTTTCGCATTGTGTTGAGAAATCTATTGAGAAGATGGCCAGAGAAAGTCAATCCACGGTGAAATCCGTGAACCCATATTCGATGAAGATCGATGTGGCAAAGTTTGATGACATGAACAATTTTAAGATGTGGAGATGTGAGGTGATGGATGCATTGATGGCATCAAACCTTGAAGACACTCTACGATTGAAAGAAAAACCGGAGGAGACTTCTAAAAAGGATTGGGATAAGATGAATAGAATGGCGTGTGATCTTATAAGATCTTATTTGATACAAGATATCAAGTATCATATGCTATATGAGATGTCCGCAATGAAGATGTGAGAGATTCTTGAGAAGAACAATCTGATAAAGAGTATTGAGTCTTGACTGCTTCTAAAGTGGAGACTTTATCGCTTCCAGTTAAAGAAGAGACTCACTATTGCTGAGCACATGAATGACTACACAAAGTTTCTTATAGATTTGATTAACGTGGATGTGGATATCGAAGAAGAGGATAAGGCGTTAGTTCTTTTGAATTCTCTTCCTGATGAAGAGTATGAGACCTTCGTCCTCACCTTGATTAATGGTAAACAATCACTTAACTATAATGATGTGTCGGCTACTCTTATAAATTATAAAGTGAGGAGGAAGGATAAACAATCTTCTTCCAATGGTACATCAGCAGAGACATTGACAGTAAGAGGCAGATGTTTCAATCAGAAGGACAAAGGCGAGCGTGAGAGATCCAAGTCCAGACCAGATTTTAGAGATCTTAAGAAGAACCAGTGTGTCTTCTGCAAAGAGATAGGGCACTGGAAGGTTGATTATTTAAGAATCAAAGATAAGAAGAAGGAGTCAAAGACCGAGCCAAATCTCACACAGGTGATCATTACACAAGACGGTACTTCACAGGCAGGTGGATCAGATTCAGACTCATCAGTATTCTCATTCTCTGTTACTACTACTATTGGTTACTCAGGTCATTCTGAGTAGTATTAGATACAGGAGCTACCTATCATGTGTGCCCGAATAGAGATTAGTTTTCTAGTTTTGAGAAGCTAGATGGATGTTTCGTTATCATGAATGATGATCATCCGTGTAAAGTGAAAGGAATAGGTACAGTTCGTATCAAGATGTTTGATGGGATGGTACAGGAACTGAAGGAAGTGTTTTATGCACCTCAAGTGAATGATCTCATCTCTGTTGGTATCTTGAAAACATTGGGTCATGGAGTATCTATAAGAAATGGTGTTTTCAAGATGACTAGAGGCACGATGGTGGTGTTGAAGGGTGTCCGATGCAATAACCTATACTACTTGATGGGTAGTATGGTTACAAGGAGAGTGGTGACTTCTATTTCTTCAGATGATGTTTGTACACATGTTTGACATATGAGACTCGGACATACAGAAGAAAAGTCTTTGCAAGCTCTAGCAAAGAAGGGATCATTAGAAGATGCATCTATCTGCAATATGGAATTGGGTGGACATGACGTTCTAGATAAAAAGACGAAGGTGAAATTCGACACCTCTGCTCACTACTCAAAAAGTCTTCTTAATTGTGTTCACGTTAGAATTTAGGGACCTACCAAGACTGCATCGCTTGGAGATATTGGTACTTTGTCTCTTTTATTTATAATTTATCTAGGCATTGTTGGATATATCCCATGAGACAAAAATTTGAAGCCCTAGTTATGCTGGTAAACTGAAAGGATATGATAGATAAACAAACTAATAGGAAGATTAAGGTGCTCCAAATTGATAATGTTGAAACTTCCAAGAACTAATTCCTACAATTTGGCCAGAACACTGGTATTAGTACTCACTTCACAAATGAAATACATAAGTTAACTAAGAAAATCAACCGCTCCTTGCTAGAGAAGCTTCGGTGCGTATTGTCTAATGCACGATTAGACAAATTGTTTTGGGCTGAGGCGATTGTATATGCTAGTCATCTCATAAATGCACTGTCATCGATTGCGATAGGAGGCAAAACTCCGTTGGATATTTGGTCAGATGGAGCTGTTCAGGATTATGATTTGTTGCGGATGTTTGGAAGTCCAGCCTATTTTAGTGCCAAAGATGGCAAGGTAAATCTGCAATAAAGAAGTTTGTGTTTTTTAGTGTCAAAAGAAATATGAAAGGGTACAAGTTATGGAACCTCAAAAATAAGAAGATTATATTGAGTAAGTATGCACATTTGATGAGACTTACCGTCTCTCAGCGGGTGGAGAGGACGAAGACTAATGATGTATTGCAGCAGATGGAGGTTGATGTTACTCCACTACCTCCAGTTGGTTTGGTATTAGTAAGGACTTCACCGGATGTGACACCGGGTGGAGATCATGTAACCAGTTTTGATGCTGAACAAGTTGAAGATAATGGTGAGTGTCGAATTATTTGCAGCTATTAGAACCAAGATAAATCTATGAAAGTGGGTGAAGAAACATGAATCTCAAGTTAGTAAGCGTGACAAGCTCAAATTGAAGGTCGTTGTTCTCCATGACGGTATTGGTAAGGAGGTTCATATGACTCAGCCAGTTCAGTTCACTGCTGAAGATTTATCACAGTTGCTTGAGGTCGGTGGAGCTCGTTTGAATAAACTACGTGTGGCTTGATCCCGTTGGGCTTGGGTACGTAGGCAACCATAATGGTGCAACCACTTGGAGTCAACATGGTGCTATGTTGTGTTTGGCATAAATCTTCACTAAGATGGAGAATTGTGGGGAGAGAGGGTAAAATCTTGTTGATAGAGTTTTTTTATCAACTCTGTGAAGGTTAGCCAAAAATTAATGCAATCAATGGTGTCAAATATGAGAGCGTATCGGTCGTATCAATGATGGAATTGCATAGGAGGAACCCAGCCTAGTCGACTAGGGCAATGGCCTAGTCGGCTAATGATACAAACAGAGAGTTGAAAAATCTGTTTTACTACAGACTAGTCAATTAGGCCAAATACCTAGTCGACTAATAGAAGCAATTAGTCGACTAGGCTATTCGACTAATACAGCTGCAGCGGCCCTGTTTTCAAATCTGACTAATGCAGCTGCAGCGGTCCTATTTTCAAATCTGATTCTAATTTCGTTTCTGATCCGAATTTGGTGTTTTTTGGTTTCTTTTTCTTCGTGGTTTCTTTGGCTATATAAAGGGGGATATTGTTTCTAATATTTATAGCATGTAACCTGTAATTGATTGATTTAATAAGACTCTCTCCCCTTGCCCTGAAGATGCAGGCAAAATTGCCGAACCTCGTTAAATTTTGTTTTCTCTCTCTCTTTTCTTTATTTACTTGTTCGTGTGATTGGATTGACTATTCTCTGGTACCATCTTCTCTGTTGGTGGGATTCCCAACATATCTAAATAAGAAAGATAAGATATTGAAACGTTACTACGAGTTCATTGTAAGAGTGATAGAGCTTTTATTTTGTTGAACAAGAGATTGGAAGATTAAGTTATGACTTCTTTCAAGAAATTAAAACAAGCGAAAATTAGATATTTGGTAAATTCATGTTATAGGTGTTTGTTTTGAATGATATATTAATGAACATAGGCTACCAGCCTTGACCCCTACCCAAAATAAGAAAATTATAACAAGTAAATAGATAATTCTCACGCAGAACATTCAAGTTTAAACTGCACAGATTTACACTTTGGGCCAAGCCCAATAATTCTAACGTCAATTGTTTTCTCTGTGCGTCTCCTTGGAAAAATGTTGAGATCTTCTTTCCTCACATTTTAGTAATATAGTCTTGAAGACATCTTTGTCAATAGGATGTTGATATTTTTAACTCTAGATAAGTGAAAGTAGAAAACATCAGATGATTCAATTTCATGTTTGGCTCGTTTATCGAGCGAGCCACGAGGAAGCTGACCTTGTTTGAGTTCGACAGAGGAGCCACGGGCGAGCCAATTCAATAACTAGTCAAATATGAACTGCTCGCGATTAGTTTATTTATTCGATAATTCTTGAAATTATGCTTTTAACATTGATAAACAGAGTTTCTAACCGCCTCTTTAAAGAAGAAGAGATGTTTATAATTTAAATCTCTTTCGCACAACCCTTTTATATTTTATTATTTATGTAAATAACTCATATAATAATAAAATGTATAATAGGAGCAACTACAATTTATAGAAAATTATTTGTTAAGTGTATTTAAATATCAAATATTGAGCTTATTTGGATCGAACACGAGCAAACTATCCTATTTTGAGTTTGGTTCGTTTATGAATTCGAGCAATTTGAGGAAGCTAAAATCGAGCTAAATATCAAGTTGAACACGAACTGTTTGCAAGCCGCAAGCTCATTTGACAGCCCTACTAGCTTGCTCCCATTAGAACAATTAAGAAAGAATTGATACTCATCTGAAATTTTCTTGGTTTCTTTCGATATGTAGTAGCATTTTCTTGGATATTTTACCCCACTGAAAGCTAATCTAGTTTGTAAAAAATTTTGTATTAATCAATTATGTTTTCGATGAATTAGTTTTGCAAATACACGAATGGTAAAGATGCATGTATGTCAAATTTTATTTGTTGATCACTGTTTTTTTTACATGTACATATATTGAACAAAATTGTTATATAATGTTAATAAATAATAAATATGTTTCATATTTAAATGTGCTTGTTTAGTTCATTAGAGATAAATGGGCATCCTGACAAAGATTTCTGACTAAATGTTTTCCAAAATTAAGAAATATGGAGGGGAAAAAAGTAATATTAGCAGTTCACGAGAGATGATGTGAAATTATTTCTTTAGAAAAATGAAAATTTAATGTAATTTCAAAAGAAGAAAAGTCGTGACCCAATGCCAATTTTGGTCTCACTTCTCAGACCAAATAACTTGGTGCAAGAAGTACTTCATTTTGCAAGTTATTAAACAATATTTAAACTTAAACTTAAATAGGACTTTTTTTTTGAGAAATTAAATACGATAATAAACGAACTGA
Source organism: Agave tequilana (assembly GCA_038442645.1). Classification (NCBI taxonomy): domain Eukaryota; kingdom Viridiplantae; phylum Streptophyta; class Magnoliopsida; order Asparagales; family Asparagaceae; genus Agave; species Agave tequilana. The sequence goes on along the minus strand of JAVJIF010023998.1, from coordinate 13,561 downwards.
AAACAATCTTATAACAATTTACTAGCCAAAATTGAACAAATTATCTACTAATGGTTATTCCCAACAAACATACAATTTCAAAAAAAAAAAAAAAAATTCACCTTTTTTTTAAGGAAAATCTCATATATGAGTAAAAGGAAAGATACTAGATTTATGTAGAGTTGCCTCTCCCACGAAAAGATATCTAAGGGCATATTTAGTATTTTGAAAATTAGAGAAGGAGAAAGAGAGGGGATGAAGAAAAAATGAAGAGGAGAAAAGATTTTTTCCCCTCTTCAGTGAATGAGTTGTTTGATGGGAAGAAGAAGAAAGAGGGGCAAAGGAAGGAGAAAAGGGGAGAGAAAGAGGGAGGGAGAATGGGGGAGGGGGGGGGGGGGGGTAGAAAGTTGATTTTCTAACCTTGATTGGCAAGCTCCGGCTTTCTTCACGGCCAATTTGGGCGGAAAGGATTGAGGAAGAACCCCGACCTTGATCCGGATGCTTATCTGAGTCAGTGCCGACTTGAATTTCTTCCTTCTCTTCTTCTCCTTTTCCTCAGCGAGTCAAACACTAGAGTTCAGAAAAGAGCTCGATTTCTTCCTTCTTCATCTCTCTCTTCCTCTCTCTTCCAAGAAAATAAACAAGCCCTGACATTAAAATTTCCCTGAATCAAGCTCACATTGTTTGACGCAGACTGAAAAGCGAACGACGTAGGTTAGATCTCGTTCTACCGCCAACAAACCCTGAAAGGTATTTAGATAGAAAATGTACTCGAATCCACGAGCACAGCACTCGAATCCACAAGCATTTTATTCCAATCCGCGAACAAAGTAGCAACTCGAATCCAAACAATTGGAGAGGTAAACTCAACTTTAATTGATCAAAAGTTGAATAAAAGTTGAATGTAAAAACAAAGAATAGAGTGGCCTTTTATAGGTTTGCAAGAAGAATACTACCCCTACTAGAAAAACTATAATTTATTCCTAAAAGAACCCAAAAAAAATTAAAAGGGTCTTAATCTATTTAGGAAAACTAATCCTACTCCTAAGAGAATAAAATAAAAATAAACTTAAAGAATTCCTTTAGGTTTCCTAAATCAAGAAGTCTTCAGAAATCCTTCTTATTAGCCCAGAGGCCTTTTACCTTAGTTTTGATGATGACTAACTTATGAAGGTTAGTTTACTAATAATCTTGTATTTATATAATTTCAGTTATTGATCAAGATATTAGTAGGTGTTTAGCTTCAACGAAGGAGTTTTTGGGAGCTAACACATATAGATTCAAGAGCTCGCGCGTTTAGATCACATCTAGCACTCGGTTGGAGTCAACCTCGTCGGATTGTGTTTGGATCGAGTCGACTTGGAGAAAGAGTTCTATAAGAAGACTTCGGTTTGTATTTAATTTAGTTGTGTTTAGATCTTGTGTAAAGATAGATAGTGTTGATATGCTCAAGTTCACACACACACAAGTTCAATATGTTTGGTTTTTTGTTTAACCAGTTTTGGATTTCGAATTGACATATATATGATTTTCATGAATAGATAGAATCAAAACAAGTTTACATGGTTTAATGTATATTAGATTTCATCTATATACATTTATGCTTCATATATTAAGAAAATTTTTGATGGTCTATATCATGTGTTTGGAGTTTTGTATTTAAACAAAACTTATTTTGGATTTCATGTTAAAAATATAGAGAGAGACACACACACACACACACACTTCATACGTATTGGATTCTATCCATACACAATATGCTTCAAAAGAGTTTAAATATCTTATTTTTGTATTTATACAAGTTTGAGAAAAATTGGATTTCTATTTCAAAGTTTGATTTTTGGAAAATATGTTTTTGTGTTTAAGCCTAATTTTTATATCACAAAAATAATTCAAATAGTTTGTAATATGTGTTGATTTTGGTCACACATATTTATTATTCAAATATTTTACAAGAACTTATTTTTGTGAAATTTATAGTATTTTATGGGATTTTCTTGATGTTAAATTAACCAAGTTTCAAGTTCCAAAAATCCCAGCCAGATCAACTGGCGGTCGACCGGACGGTTGACCAGACTAGTCGACCGATGTGCATGAGAGACGTGCACATGACCCGCCAAGTAGGCCAGTCGACCGCGCGGTCGACCGACTGAAAGTACCCAAGTCTCGGGTACTGTCGGTCGATCGGACGGTCGACCAACCGGCTTGGCCCGGTAGACCGGGCGGTCGACCCGAGGCACAACTGTCAGAAAAATGACCGTTGGGCCGGTCAACCGGAAGGTCATTTCTGACCTTTCCAGCTGCCAACGGCTCTTTTGCTTGAGAGGCTATAAATAAGCTATCTCTTAGGCTGTTTTTAACAAGTTTTTAGAGAGCAAATTTTTTCATTTATACAAGAGTTTAGCAGCAAGTTTTTGAAGAGTTTTTGTGCTAAAAAGATTTATCTTTTATTTGTTTTGAAAGGTTGAAAAAAATCAAGGAAAATAGAGTTTTTGAGAATTTGGTTTTGATCTTCATTTCTATCTCTATCTAGTATTTTCTCAAGTATTTTTCTTTATAATTTTTTTCCAAACACCTTGTTTTCTCACACTCGAGCTATCATCTCTATCCTATCTATAAGATCTTGTTTTTGGCGAGAATATTATTTGTGGTCTATTGTGATCACCAAGAGTTGTTTGTGATCTATTGTGATCACTAAGTTGTAATCTTTCCTTTGTTTTGAGTATGTATTCATTCCTCTAGTGTAGAGGTGACTGTGGTGGAGTTTGGCTTTGTACCTTGTCCCTCTTGTGCAGAGGTACTTGTGGTTTGGCTTTGTGCCCATCCCTCTTGTGTAGAGGTGATCGTTGTTTTGGCTTAGTGCCTTACCTCTTGTGTAGAGGTGGTTATGTTGGAGAGAGAGGTTGTGTACTCCTAACTATATAATTGCAAATTCCTCGGTGGAGGTTCCCTGTGTAGGAGGTCCTGTGTGGACATAGTGGAAATCCTTTTGTGTGAAAGCGGGGACGTAGAGCAATGGCTCGAACCTCGAAACATATCTTAATATTTGCGTTTGATCCACTATCTCTAAACACTCTCTTATATCTTGCATTACTTTATATTGTACATATTCATTTGCTAGATATATTTTGTGTGTGCCATACTTGTGTTGAACCAAGAGAGTTTCATATAACACCTCAACTCTTAATCTAGAGGAATCTCGAGGAGATAGTTTAGAGCCTTCACCGAGAATTTGACTACACTCTTTGGTTACACATAGTGTGTTGCACTTATTTTTTAATTCCGCATCATTTGGCATTAGATTAATTAATACACCTATTCACCCCCCTCTAGGTATATTTTCAATTGGTATTAGAGTCTACGCTCCTAATATTAGGTTTAACCACCTAGGTGTGAGATCTTGAATTGTTAATCTAGATTTGCATTTGGACACATATTATACACTCATGGATTTCATGACCCCTCCCATGTATGATGTTACCAACATTGATATGTGGAAGTATAAGATGAGTATATACCTTAAAACTCTAAGAATGCATGTTTACCTTGCCGCTACCAAGAAATCTTATCTTGGTAATGACAAGTATATAGAGGCCAATGCACAAGCCTTAGTGGTACTTAGGTACACACTTAGTAAATATTATCTTTTTATTGTTTCTCATTGTGATTTTGTTTTTGTAGTGTGGAACACATTGACCTCTCTCAAGCTACATACGACTAACTATGTTGAGAAGGAATCCTTGGTGGATGATTCTGACGAAAATTGCTATATGGTCCAAGAGAATGACTCCCTTGAGGTACATTCGGAAACTCATCTAGATGATAGTGCTAGTTCTTCAGGTGATGACAATATGGATGCTGATGCTTTAAATAAAGAACTTTCATTATTTTGTGAAAACTTACTTGAAAAATATAAACTATTGAAAAAGAAAAGTTTTAAATTAAAAGAAGAAAATGAGAATTTGTCTTCAAATCTAGACATGATTTTACAAGAGAGGGTTGAGATTTTAAGTGAAAGAGATTCCTTGAAAACCCAACTTGACCTTATTTTAAAGGAAAATAAAATTTTGAAAAATTGAAATGATTTTGACATTATTTTGAAAAAAAATGAGGTTTTGTCTTCAAAACTTGAAATTGTTTTAAAAGAGAACAATTTTTTGAAAAATAAAATAGCTTTGATTTCAAAAGAAGTGAGAACTTTTTCAAATGAAAATAAATCTTAAAAAATGATTTTTCTTCTCATTTGTCATATTTCTAGTGCTCCATCTACTATTGATAAACATGTTCCATGCTCCACTTCTTCTTCAATCATTGAGAATGATATATATGTTTTGAAGAAGAGTGCAGATTGCTTGGGCTCCACTTTGAGCCAATGTGCCATGAACCACACACGATTGGAATCCATGTTTCGCAAGAAACATGCTCCTCATATGTATGCACACAAATCACGGTATACACATGCTTCTCATGCTCACACACATGACACTATGTATGCTCATGTGTACACTTGTACACATTGTGGACATAAGGACCACCTTGCAAAGTTTTGTTATGATAGATTAAATAATTCAAAATTTTCAAACAAATTTATTTGGGTTAGAAAATGTGCTAACCTCCATGGACCCAATAAGGTATGGGTACCAAAATCCACCCTCATTATATTTGATGTAGGTGTGGGCTCTCACATGACGTGAGAGGCATTGATGCCTTGATTGTGAATGCGTTTGAGCTTGATGGGTATTACATTAGATGCATTGCCTTCAAGGATGTTTGGTGGGAGGACCATCATGGTTTGGAGACTTAGAGATTAGCCCTATTGATTTGATAGCTATCTCTAACTCCTTATTTTGTTTACATGCTCTCAGTGATTGACTTTTAGCATGTTTTAGTTTTGTATGCTCATTATGTTTAAATGTCATGTTAATTAGACTTGTGATATACATATGTAGTATTTGAGATACACCCATGTTCATAAGGATTCATATTTTGTATTCTCACTATTGTTTAGCTATTGTGTATATCCTATCTCTAAAGCACGTGCATTTATCCAATGATCATGTTTGTTTATGATTTTGTACTTCATGTTTTGATTATATGTTTAGATGAAACTTTTATTAAAACTTGTGTTTATATTTGTACAACTAATGAGACACATTTGTTTATCATATGTTTGTACTTTATTGCTCATTTGTACCCATTGAATGTACTTGTATAACCTAGTTTTGATGATTCTTGCATCTTTACTTGTTTTCCATATTTTTGTACATATTTTCATAAAAATGTGTTTATCTTCATGTATATGTTAATTTTGTCTAAAACTATTGGATATACATGTCTATTTTAGAGTCACTTTCTTTTCATGCAAAATTGTTTTTGGACTCGCTTGTGTTTGGGATATGTATGTATACTTCTAGTTTAGACAAAACATACATATGCCTTGAAGTTTGTATTGTTTGAAGAAAATTAAATTTTTATGTTATTCATGTTTATAAAAAAATTTCATTGAACTTCATTGCCTATTTTCATGATGTTGTTGATTAGATGATTCTTATACTCTATGTTTGGTGTTTACTCATGACTTTATTTTCATGAGTTTCATATGTGCTTTATAGATTTTGAGTGTCAATTATTATGTGATTTTCATGTTTTTATGGAATATATAATTTGGTTTGATATCTTGAAGGATTTAATACTAGTTTTTAAAATTATCTTTAAGCTAGTCTTTATTCTTCAAATTGGTAGTGATTTTCAAATAGGTTAAAATATTTTCAAATCATATTTTTGAAAACCCCAACCTTTCAAGGGTGGTTAGATGGGCGACCATGCCTTGTATACCCTTATTGAATATTTTTTAAACATGTGCATGAATAGGGTGATACGTATGAGTTATACACATGATCTTTATAATATTTCATATGTTTGTATACTCATATTTTCTATATATGTATGGATCATATCTAAAGCAACATTATATTGCTCTGATACATACTTATACATGTTTTCTTATACTTTAAACATATATGCCATACATTTTTAGCACAAATATTTCTTACTAAGCTTGATTTAATTCTTAATGTTAATTATTTTTCAATGGTTTCATATACAAGCTTATGCATTATTTTTATTGGTATTTCATAAAGAGAAAAAAATTCTTATTTTATCTTTCAATTGGTTTTACCTTTCAATTTGTATCTTACTCTCATTCTTTATGATGAAAAATATTTTTTTGGTATATGCTAACATTTTCAATATTGGTATCAATAATTTTAAATTAGTATTACTTTCAAATTGGTATCCTTATTGCAAATGAATATGGTGTTTACCTTAAAAAAATGGTGTTTACTTTTAATTGATATCATGTCCTTTTATTGGTATCAATTCATAAAAAAATTGTTTCTTTCAATTGGTTCTTTCAATTGATTGTGTTTATTAGTATCAAAATTTTTTTAAAAATACTTATTATTTATTTGTCTTCACCCCTTTGTTGATCAGTGACAAAAAGGGAGAAGAATTAAGATTTATATATGCATGATTGCTATGTGTTTATGCATATATCTTATTTTATTGGTGTCTTGAACTTCATTGCATATCTTTCTATGTTTATTGATTATGCATATGTTAAGGGGGAGTTTCTAGGAAGCCTATTCTTAATGGATACATATATATAACCTCATAAGTTTTGTCATCATCAAAAGGGGAAGATTGTTAGCCCAAGGCCTTTCACCTTAGTTTTAATGATGACTAACTTATGAAAGTTAGTTTACTAATAATCTTGTGTTTATATAGTTTCAGTTATTGATTAAGATATTAGTAGGTGTTTGCTTCAACAAAGGAGTTTTTGGGAGCTAACACATGTAGATTCAAGAGCTCGCGTGTCAAGATCAGTACTCGGTTGGAGTCAAACTCGTTGGATCGTGTTTGGATCGAGTCAACTTGGAGAAAGAGTTCTACAAGAAAAACTTCGGTTGTGTTTAGTTTAGTTATGTTTAAATCTTGTGTAAAGATAGATAGTGTTGATATGCTCAAGTTCACACACACACACACACAAGTTCAATATGTTTGTTTTCATTTTAACCGGTTTTGGATTTCGAATAGACATAATATGGTTTTCATGAATAGATAGAATCAAAATAAGTTTACATGGTTTAATGTATATTAGATTTCATCTATATACATATATGCTTCATATATTTAGAAAAGCTTATTTTGTTGGTCTATTTCATATGTTGGGAGTTTTGTATTTAAACAAAACTTATTTTGAATTTCATGTCAAAAACATAGATACACACACACACACACACACACACACACTACATGCGTATTGGATTCTATCCATACACAATATGCTTCAAAAAACTTTAAATAATCTTGTTTTGTATTTATACGAGTTTGGGAAAAATCAGATTTCCATTTCAAAGTTTGGTTTTCAGAAAATACGATTTTTGTGTTTAAGCCTAATTTTTATATCACAAAAATAGTTCAAATAGTTTGTAATATGTGTTGATTTTGGTCACATATTTGTTATTCAAATATTTTATAAGAACTTATTTTTGTGAAATTTATAGGATTTTTTGAGATTTTATTGATGTTAAATTAACCAAGTTTCAAGTTCTAAAAATCCCAGCCAGATCAGCTGGCGGTGGACCGGACGGTCGACCAGACCAAGGGTCGGTCGACCGGACCGGTAGACCGATGTGCACGAGAGATGTGCACAAGACCAGCCAAGTAGGCTGGTCGACCGCGCGGTCGACCGACTGAAAGTACCCAAGTCTCGGGTATTGTCGGTCGACCAGACGGTTAACCAACAGGCTTGGCTCGGTTGACTGGAGGCACAACTGTCAAAAAAATGACCATTGGGGCCGGTCGACCGGAAGGTCATTTCTGACCTTTTCAGCTGCCAATGGCTCTTTTATTTGAGAGGCTATAAACAAGCCATCTCTTGGGCTGTTTTTAATAAGTTTTTAAAGAGCAAATTTTTCCATCTATACAAGAATTTAGCAGCAAGTGTTTGAAGTATTTTTGTGTCAAAAAGATTATTTTTTATTTGTTTTCAAGGGTTGGAAAAATCAAGAAAAATAGAGTCTTTGGGAATTTTGTTTTGATCTTCATTTCTATCGCTTTCTAGTATTTTTCTAAGTATTTTTCTTTGTGATTTGTTTTCCAAACACCTTGTTTTCTCACACTTGAGCTATCATCTTTATCCTATCTATAGGATCTTGTTGTTAGTGAGAATATTGTTTGTGATCTATTGTGATTACCAAGAGTTGTTTGTGGTCTATTGTGATCACTAAGTTGTAATCTTTCCTTTGCTTTGAGTTTGTGTTCATCCCTCTAGTGTAGAGGCGACTGTGGTAGAGTTTGGCTTTGTGCCTTGTCCCTCTTGTATAGATGTGATTGTGGTTTAACTTTGTGCCCATCCCTCTTGTGTAGAGGTGATTGTTGTTTTGCCTTAGGGCCTTACCTCTTGTGTTGAGGCGGTTGTGTTGGAGAGAGGAGTTGTGTACTCCTAACTTTGTAATTGCAAATTCCTCGGTAGAGGTTCCCTGTGTGGGAGGTCCTGTGTGGAATAGTGGAAATCTTTCTGTGTGAAGGCGGGGACGTAGAGCAGTGACTCAAACCTCGAAACATATCTTTGTATTTGCGTTTGATCCACTATCTCTAAACTCTCTCTCTTATATTTTGCATTACTTTATATTGCACAGAATCATTTGCTAGATACATTTTGTGTGTGACATACTTGTGTTGAACTAAAAGAGCTTCATATAGTACCTCAGCTCTTAATCTAGAAGAATCTAGAGGAGATAGTTTAGAGCCCTTCACCGGGAATTCAGCTATACTCTTTGGCTACACATAGTGTGTTGCAATTAGTTTTTAATTCCGCATCATTTACCATTAATTAGCTAATACACTATTCACCCTCCCTCTAGGTGTATTTTCACTTCTCTATTAGGAATCCAACTGGAAGTCAATCTTGAAATCCAATTCCGCAAACGAGCCGAAACACGAGCGTCGGTCAAAGGCTGGTTGACCGCTTTTCACTTATATCGGTCCATTGGGCAATTGATAGACTGTAAAATCCAACTCTCTGTCTTGATCTCCTGCTGCTGCTTCCTTGGCTTCCTACATCAGTCCCTCCCTCTTCAATAGGATTCGTTCCCGAGTTCCAATCAATTGAACAACAAATGAAATCATCTTTAGCAAACTCCTTCCACATGAAAGGTACTTTAAAACCATGGAGAATAGATGCATTATAATGTCAAGGTGGTTTTAGCCTCAAAAAACCATTGAAAATCATCGGAATTGATTTGTCATTGGCTCACCAACATGTTCCACAAGCTTATCACTTTTCAATGAGTTGGAAACTTTTTCAAGAGCATCAGCAAGCTTAAAAAATATACAACTTCTGATTCATAACTGAAAATTGTACCATTGCTACCCTGACCTGATTTACTTTCCAACCTATGAGAAGTTAACAATCTGCTCTAATCAGAACAAATCTTAACACTCCAAACGATGTCTAAGACCAAGTGAAAGTTGTTAGAAACCATCATCTTTTCCTTGAGAGCATCTTGAAGAGGGGTATGGTTATTGGTCGACATCGAAGCTTATAGAGATATACACCCCACATTTTGAGATCATAAGAATTTTATACATCGTCCCGATCTGATTGTTCTTCTACTGTACCATAGTTACAAGGCATCTCATTAACTCAGGTTGCAACAAGGTTGCCGGCAAGTCGGTTGTTCGATAAGATCAGGTCGGTTGACCTGTCGAGCGACCGATATTGAGTCGATCGATGCTGAATCTCTCTTTGCTGATTGCTCTTCAATCGATTGCTGAGAGAATGGTTGTAGTGGAGTTGGCTGATTTGATGGAGGTTGAGGTGGATGTATGGGTGGAGGTAGTGGTGGAAAATTGGTTAATTGATGATCTCGTTCACTTCGGTACGTATCATCAGTTATACTCCGATTATTGATCTTAAGGGTTGATTGTGGTGGTGGAAGATTTGTTAATGGAGGATCTTGTCTACTTTGGTATGTACCATCGGCTGGACGTTGACCATCCATCTTATGAGACAATCTCTTGAGTTCTTAGAGCATGTTGTCCAATGTTGAGTTGATAGTGCGGAGATCCCCTGAAATAGCGTCCATCCTTGTTAAAGGCTTTGCAATCCATTGTCGTCTCCTCTCATCGTCAAAAAATTAACGAAGCTCTGATACCAGTTGACGCGGACTGGAAAGCGAACGATGCAGTATAGATCTCGTTTTAGTGCCAACGAACTCTGAAAAGATCTTTCAGGTAGAAAACATACTCAAATTCACAAGTATAACACTTGAAGCCACGAGCAAAGGTAGCCACTTGAATATACGAGCAATTAGAGAGATAAACTAAAATTTAATTGAATAAAAGTGAATACAAAAACAAAGAATATAATGGCTTTTTATAGGCTTACAAGAAGAATAATACCGCTACAAGAAAACTATAATCTATTCCTAAAAGTAAACAAAAAGAATTAAAAGAGTCAAAATCCACTTAGAAAAACCAATTCTAACCCTAAGAAAATAAAATAAAAATAAACTTAAAGAATTTCTTTAGGTTTCCTAATTAAAGAACTCTTCAGAAACCCTTATCCCTTCAGGAATCTAACTGAAAGTCAATCTGAAAATCCAATTCTGCAGATACGCTGAAAGACAAGCGTCGATCGAAGGCCGGTCAACCACTTATGTCCGACCGGGTAGTCGACCGATTATAAAAATCAGCTCTCTGTTGTTCGGTCTGTTGACCGTGTAGTCGACCATTAACAATTCTATAGCCCTCTGTATTTGGCTGGTCGACCGGGCGGTCGGCCGCAGTCAAAACTTGATATTCTGTCGGTTGACCTGGCGATCGACCGAGAACTGTGTCTGGTCTGTTGCCGAACTTTGATCTCCTACTACCGCTGCCTTGACTTCCTTTATCAATGTTCCTAGCTGCCTGCCAACATTTACTTGCCACTTATTTTTCTATGATTGGGAAAAAAGCCTATTCATTTTATTGACAATGACATTGTTTTTTGTAATACCCTTTTCATGATACAAATTTGCACCGCCATACTCCATCTTTTTGTACCTCGCAAAGGACCTGCAATTTCCCATGTAACTCAAAAGATATCTTGTTGCAGTTACTCAAAAAAGGATCATATCTCCACCATCATATTGCACACGCAAACCTGCAGGTTTTCCAAATACATGCAAATCTTGACGAGGGTGAAAGCATAGGCCAGCAGCCTTGTGTCCTTTCTTCTGACCCTTCTTTTAGTTTGACCTTTAAGACCAAAAATAAAATTACAACATATACATTTACAAACTACACTTGGGCTGTGAAAAAGCCTAGTCAATGTCCTAGTATTTAGATGTTAACTTGTATCAAAAAAGTTAAAAAAGAAGCAATCAAGATTAAAGTGTAAATTTCCAATTATGATTGATCTTTTCAACACTTTAACAAAACTGTCAATTAAGACTCTTTATTTAAAGTCATAAAAAATTTATACTGATATTCCTTTAATTTTTCTGTAGAGTTGCCACATACGTTTGGAATTTTATTTTCATTTTTAAGGGTAACTAAGACTACTTTGTATATGTTTAGTGTGATAATTATAATATTTATTATTTTAGAACTAAATAAGTGTACATGCCAGGGGCACCTGAAGTTTATGTTAATTAGAATTATTCTTAATCTATGAATATATTTTATAATTTATTTTAATACTTTGTGTGCGACAACATAATATTGATTTATTCAACGAAAATAGCAATAGTAGAAATATGTAGCGATTTTTCATTATCAAGTTAGAGTAGAAATAAACAAATATTTAGGAAATCTTCAATAAAAATTAAAAACATTAAAACGTTAAAGGAAATAAAAAATAGAAAATAAATAATTAAAAAAAAAATTGAACAAAATCAAAAGTCTCAAAAACAATCTAGAAACAAAAAAAATAATGATAAGTAAAAGAAACAAATCTGAAAAAAAGAAAGAAAGAGATGAAGGGTCCAGTAGTACCAAAAAAATGAAGAAAGAAAAAACATAAAAGAAAAGATAAGAACATGAAAGAAAATTAAAAAAGTCTAGAGAGAAATAAAAAAATAATAAGAAAATGAAAAATTAGGAAAAAAAAGAAAAAAGATGGAAAAAGAAACAATATAAATAAAAACTAGAAAAATAATGTTAAAAATAAATATAAAAAGTAAAATTTAAAAACAGAGAAGAAAAACAAAAATAAATGAGAAATTAAGATAGAACAAACTGAATTTTGGAGGCAAAAAACAAACATAATGAAGAATAAAAAAGGATGAAACCAAAAAAAATTAAAAAATAGTATAATAAAATCATAAAAGAAGAAAATGAATGAAATAAAAACTAAAGATGTAGGGAAAAATCTCATAAGTAAAGGGAAAAAAGAATTAGAAAAAGGAATTATATAGGTTTAGAAAAGGAAGAAAAAAACATGAGAAATTAAAAATAATTAAATAAAATATAAATAATTTAAAATTAATAAAAATGAAAAAAAGTAGATAATAAACTGAAGAAACAATTATTGTTAATAAAAGAAAAGGACAGGAAGTATAACTGAATTAAAAATAAAAGAAAAGAGAAAAAATAAGAAAGAAAATAAAATTTATTTTAAAAAATAATAATTCAAAGAAAAGCCTTTAATTCCAAGAAATTAAAGTAGAAGGAGGAAATTTTCAGGAAAAATAAGAAAAATAAATAATTATAAATAACAATAAAAAGGAGGAAATGAAAAGAAAGAAATACAAAAAGAATAAAAAAATATTATATTAAGGAATTATATAAAAAGAAATATAGAAAAAGATCTATAAAGAAAAAGAAAAGAAAATAAATTATAAAATAAGAAAAGTATAAAAAGAAAAAGAATGAACATGAAATAAAGTATCAACCATTGAAGTGGAATATGCAAATCTAAGTCTTAGTTGAATTATGAACGCAACGCAGAGACCTTTCCATGCAAATAGAGATACATGTGATAATTATGATTTTCATGTATATTTTATATTCTTTTTATACCTATTTTTGCCATATTTGATTCTGCATGGGTAGTTTTGTTTATGATTTTGCAGATATAAAGTTAAAATTAATTTTGGGGGGGGGGGACCTAAAAAATGATCAATATACGAGTTGCAGTAAGGAATTCACTAAAACAGAGACCTAAGTATGAAACCAGAGAGTCCAATAGAGACTACACATCATATAGAAGAGGATTCCAAAATTAAGGGTCAAAAGTCAAAATCAAACGGCAAATTCGCCATTGACTGTTCAATAGAGGCCAACACAGAATCAGAATAGGATTCAGATTGGACACGTCTTAATATTTTAATCATAATTTTCGTTCTAGAAGTCCAAATTAGAAGATTCAAAATAGAAACATGATTGAAAGATCTATAATTTTTATGTTGATAACTATTTTCAATTCAACCGTTTGACTTCCCGTTTTTAGCAATTATCTGAACTGACTGTAATACAAATCAGGATCAAATTCTGACATTGAATTGAAATTAGATTTAAAGTTCTCCTTGCATAT
>JAVJIF010023997.1:0-63156 GCA_038442645.1 Agave tequilana | reverse complement strand
TTTTATTTTTCTAAGTAAAAGAATAAAAGATATGAATGGAGATGCAACCTCCCCTGTTCTAATATTGATAACAAGAAATGTATCTCAGTGTCTGTTTCATTCTTTTGCTGGACAGTTATATAACAAGAGTGCATTCAGCACAAGAAAAACATAGATAAAAGCATGCTTAACAACTGTCCAGCGATACCTATTCGAAATAACACTAGGAAAGAGGTGTGCTATACCAGAGACATCTTTAAAGATATATGTACGGGGTGGGGACCAGAAAAAGAACAAAAATTATGGAAATAAAAACCAAGAACAATCAAGAGAGAAACAGAAGTGGACAAAGAAGAAAACATACCTGATGCCACAGGAGATTGGTGCTGTGATTGCTGATGGTGGTTTAAGGCAATGATAGTCAGTGGGGCTCCAACTTAAAAAATAGGGGAGATGAGAATATGTCACAGTCAGCTTTTTTGTGTTGACATTTTGAACCCCAACATTAAAGTCCGCGCCTTATCACAAAAGCGCATGTTGGAGTGCAAAGCGCATGCCTCATCAACGCCTCGCAATGATGCGCAAGGTACTAGGAGAAATCCGCCTCTTGAATATGTTTTAAGGCATTTTGGGTTCAAATGCCCTGAGGCGTGCCTCAAAAACGCCTTTTAAAACACTGGTCTATACATCAAGGAATAAGTGTGTGCTACTTCATTTAATAGGATTCAGATCTCACCTCTGCTAGCAAGGCAATGGAGAGTACAATTCTTGTGTATATTGATCTACAGCCTCTGTAACTTATCTCGAATGAAAACAACAGTGAGACCTTCCCGTGTATCTTAGGTCTGCCATTGCACATCTTTAACAATATTGCATATTTTTCTCTTCCATTATATGTTGATTGATGAGGCAAAATGGCAAGGTACACACGCAACCCAAAAGGCCTAGTGCAATAGTTCAATCATTGATTGATAATATCCTCCATTAGCAGCAGTCTTCGTAATCAGTTGTCACTGGAAAGGAAAGAAGAGGTAGGGGTGCGTGGGTGGGTGGGTGTGCCTCTGTGTGTGTGTGTGTGTGTGTGTGTGTGTGTGTGTGTTTCTGAGTGTGTGTGCGCGTGTGTGTGTGTGTGTGTGTGTGTGTGTTGGGGGGGAAGCATTGGACAAATGAGTGTATGCAGCACTAAAGAAATCTTCTAGCGCACTTAGTAAATTCAAGATTTCATTATTTAGGTAAAGTAAAAGAGGGAAGAGCAGAAAATAATTGGAAATCTCACCCCTGTTCTTTGTTGGTTCAGTCCTCCACTTGCTGCGATTAGTAAAAGCCATTGGATCTGCTTTCACGCACCCCAGCTAAATTTGCAGGAAAAATCAAGTTACTAATACTATAATTGAACTATATGTAAATAGGTGGTATTCTTTCAAGATACAGCACCAATCAAGAATAATTGACAAAGGACCAATATCAACACTAATAAGCATATGATTTCACAAGTTAAACAATTTAAGCAAAAATTAAAAAAAAATAAAAAGGAAACAAGAGTCTCCCTTTTCCAATATCACAAGGAAGCACGGAAACAACGAGTGCTGACCAGATTATCCCTCTGCGCATGTTGTATGCAACATCAGTGACATATGGGCCAAAAGTTGAAAATTCTGCTAGTTAGAAGTTCCCAAAAATATTTGCAAATATGGTCAATACATTTGGACAGACTATTTAATACAAACATTCTTTAAGAATTCTGCATAAGTTTTTCAATAACATTTTAGCAGACATTGCTATCATCCTTTGATTGTTAAATGTAGAAGGTAGCATATGGTGCCTGAAAAAAGAATTCGGAGAGAGTTGGAGAGAGATAACTCCTCTCAATTATATTATATACATACATGAAAGCTTTATCCTACTCATATTCCTATACTACTCCTTATACAACTTATATACTATGTGTATTGTACAACTCATGTTTCCTAACATTCCCCCTCAAGCTGGAGCATATACATCATACATGCCTAGCTTGTCACAAATACTGTGAATTGGGGGCCTTCAAGAGGTTTTGTAAACTTATCTACTAATCGGTTAATGGAAGAAACATCAATGATTTTGTCCTTTGTAACCCTCTAACGAACTAGATGACAATCCACCTCAATGTGTTTGGTGTGCTCATGAAAAACTGAATTTTCTGCAATATGAATAGTCGTTATATTATCACAATATAATCTTATACAAGTTAACAGAAGAAGATATAGCTTACTCAATAGATCTCGCATCAAGACCAATTTACATGTCGTATCGGTTAAGGCTCTAATACCATGAAAGAAGAATTGAGAGAAACTTGGAGAGAGAGATCTCCTCTCAATTATATTATATAGATTCATGAAAGTCTAATCCTACTCCTATTTCTATACTCCTTATACAACTCATAAACTACTCTTTATACAAATCATATTTCCTAACAATTCCATAAGTAACCTATCCAATATTTTACGAAACTGAAAGATACCGTTAATGATAGTCAAGAAAAAGGATATCAGCAATATTCGAGAGTGGTAGAAAAAATCCTTGCAAATGAGTATGCAACTGAAGACAAGCATCAGAAAAGAAGCATTGATGTGAAGTGAGAGAGTTTTATATGTATCGAATATTCCACAGGGCTACAATTTCCAAAAGTATGTGCGCGTCAACTACAAAGCATGTGGCTATATGAATCTTTTTCTTTTATTAAGCTCTGTCACCATCTCCTTAGTTAAACCAAGCACTATCATATCCTTCTTAACTGCCTCCAACCAAGTTCACATTGGCCTCCCTCTAGTCCTTATTGTTCAACTAACTATGATTCTATCACTCTTCCTAATAAGCTCACATATTGGCCTCTGTTGCTCATGCTTTCCAGGGGTATGTGTGGTTGCTCTTATTATTGTTTCCACAATAAATTCTTAGTGAATATAATAGATTCTAACATGCAATATATGAAAATGTCATGATGTAAATATAGAAGCCAAATAATGTAATGCTAGTCAACTTTACTTTACGGTAGAAGATGTAGAGACTACAATAAGACCCAGTTTGG
This sequence comes from Agave tequilana, assembly GCA_038442645.1. Classification (NCBI taxonomy): domain Eukaryota; kingdom Viridiplantae; phylum Streptophyta; class Magnoliopsida; order Asparagales; family Asparagaceae; genus Agave; species Agave tequilana. The sequence goes on along the minus strand of JAVJIF010023997.1, from coordinate 60,110 downwards.
ACATAAATTGCCTCAACTTCCAGGACCTTATTGAAAGAAAAAAAAAATTATATGGTTTTCATCTTTATCTTAATGACACTCTGCACCATTCTGTTCACTCTTTGTCCTATTTCAGATGCCTCACCTCTTTATACTCATCTCACTGTCAACTGTCCACTGCTTCCCTCTTCTCATCATCCACTTTATTTTTTTGTATCCCTATTGTTTGATAACAGTGTACCAAACCAACAATATTTTGCTCCGTGTGTTTACCATGGGAAATACAAGAGCATAAGACACTAAGAATGTGATTAACGTATCTATATACTTGAGAGCCACATTGCTGCTCACAATAACTTGAATCATACAAGATGTGAGTTTGGATATTAGATAATGGGTAATTGAGTTATTGGGCTTAAGCACATTACCCATATCATATCCAACTATTTGAAATATATATATATATATATATATATATATATATATATATATATATATATATATATATATATATATATATAATAGTACAAATAGTTGGATATTCATTAGGTGGTTGATTCTAATGAATATCCAACTATTTGTACTATTATATATATATATATATATATATATATATAATATATATATATATATAGAGAGAGAGAGAGAGAGAGAGAGAGATAGACTTGTATCCTTTCAAAAGGATTTGATCCCGGATCCTTCCCACTCAAATTCAACCCTCCAACATTCGAATACAAGATCCACTCCGTTGAAGTTGATCTATACTATTTCAAGTATCTATAAACCAAAAATCAAGTGTTTTAAATACTTTTTGCCCATCCATCAAGCGACGCAAAATGGACGCCCGAAAGTAGTGAGTTGGTTAGATCTATGTCTTTAGACATACAAATTCTCGATCCGGCCATTTCATTATGATCTAAACATTTAAAAACCCCTATAAACTAATTTTTGTTAGATTTCAAAGGTTCTACATCGTTAAACTAACCAACTCACTATTTAGGCCGTCCGTTTTTCCCCTACTTGATGGATGGGCAAAAAGTATTTAAAACACTTGATTTTTGGTTTATAGATACTTGAAATAGTATAGATCAACTTCAACGGAGTGGATCTTGTATTCAAATGTTGGAGGTTTGAATTTGAGTGGGAAGGATCCGGGATCAAATCCTTTTGAAAGGATACAAGTGTATATATATATATATATATATATATATATATATATATATATATATAGGTTGATTCTAATGAAATATCTATCCTTTGGGTTTAGTTGCTAACATGGCATCAAAGCATCTAAAACCATAACCCCAGTTTATATTCTCCACCAACAACAACAACTAAGCCATTTGTCCCAAGTATTTGGGGTAGGCTACATGAACCAAAAATGAATTACGCCGAATTTCTCCATGGATCAGCTTTCTCCACTCATTCCTATCGAGCAATATGCCTTCACTAAGACCTTTAGCCTCTATATCTTGTCGTATTACCTCCATCCATGTTTTCTTCGGTCTCCCCTGTGCTCTTTAACTTGTCCTAAATTGATACGCTCTACTCGTCGGACTGGTGCATCTGTAGGTTTACGTCGCACATGACCAAACTATCGCAGGCGGTTTTCTCTCATCTTCTCTTCTATAGAGGCTACACCTATCTTAGTACGAATATCCTCATTTCTCACCTTATCTCTCCGCGTGTTATCATACATCCAACGAAGCATGCGCATCTCTGCTACACTTTATATTCTCCACCCCTACCAATAAAACCCTAATTTCTCACCGCCGGCTCTCTCCTCCTTGCTTTCACTGAGCCCCTGAAAACTCGCTAAGGCCTGTCGAATTCTCCTGAAGCCTCGATGAGGCCTGCCGACCCTATTGTAGCCTCATCGAGACCCACCAACCTTCCTACAGCCTCGCAGAGGCCCACAGGCCCCTGCTGTAGCATCACCGAGGCCCGACGAGTTTACTTGAAGCGGAAACATGTGATATCAGACCAGTCAACTTGCGTTTTAGTCTAGTCAACTAATAGACTTAGCAAAGACTTGTGATATTAGATCAGTCGGCTTGCCCTTCAATCTAGTTGACTAATAGACTTAACAGAGACCAAACTTAGTTCTGAGAACACATATTAGTCGACTAATCTTTCCTCCAAGTCGACTAATCTGGCAGTTTACAGCTATTAAGTCTGTTAGGTTGATCCGACTTTATGTTACTTTCTGAAAATTAAATCAGGTATTCTCCGATTTCCTGGTTGTTTATTAGCTACTACTAGTTGTTTTCTGGTATTTTCTCTGACTGGCTAGGATATCGAATACTACGAGCTCTTCCTCCACACTTATTTATTCACCTGATGTTGAGACTTTTATATCCAAGACTGTTTTGGGGACTATTGTAAGTTGAATAACTCCAACTACTTGTTATGGGCACAGGCTTTTCGCATCTTCATCGTTACTCAAAACAAGTTGGCTCACCTCCTTGAGTCCCCACTTGCTACTACATATTCTACTTGTACGACCTGACTTTCTAGATATTATTGTGTGATATCATGGCTTCTCAATAGTATGGATTAACTACCGCTAAGGAGATGTGGGATACCCTGAAGGTGATGTGTGGGAATGAGAAATTTTTTTTGAGGGTATTTGACATCTAGAGCGAAAGTTTGAGCTCAAGCAGGGAGATCGATTTGTTTTTGAGTTCTATGGAGAACTCAAAAGTCTGATAGATGAGTTTGACATGCATGAGCTTGTTGTTACTGACGCAACACTGAAGGGATATCGTCAGGATCTCTCAGTATCAAAGTTTTTGTATGGCCTGAGTCCCTCACTGTGTTCTCAAGTACGAGAGCATACTGGGAGGAGATAGCATTCTTACATTGACTGCTACTTTCTCCAGAGTTATGCGTGTGTCAACTGGAGGTGTGTCATCTACACCAACTATTGAGCAGTCTGTCATGATTTCCAGACGTGGCAGAGGTCACAGTCGTGATCGTGGTCACTGGTCATCATTTTGGAGCAGGACGTGGATCCTTCGAAGGAGGACGTGGCTCACATGGTGATAGACAGAGTGCCTTTGATAAAGGACCACGTCAATGCAGACATTATTGGAGGAACAATCACGTATCTGAGAAGTTATGAGAGAAATTTGGTCGCCTCTAACGTGCAAGCTGATTAATACTGACTCTACTCATGCTCCTTCAGCCACTACTTCTGATTTTTCTGGTTCTCCAGGTTCTCCCACTGTGGTACTTTTACAGGCTGAGTATGATAGGTTGCACCAGCTCGAGTCCTCTAAGAACCACCATTCAGCAACTCAAGCATCCTCTTCAGGCATGGATCCCTGTATTGCCTCCTCATCCAGACCTTGGATATAGATTCAGGAACCTCATACCATATGACAGGTATCAAAATAAGTTTGATTCTTTGCATCTATCAAATAAATTTTCTTCTGTTAACATCGCTGATGGTACACAGTCGTGTGTGCTTAGTAATGAAGTAGTGCATGCAACTCCATCCTTGACTCTTACTAATATTTTCTATGTTCCTAAGTTTTCTGTCAGTTTATTCTCCATCACTCAATTTACCAAACAAAAGAACTATAAAGTAACCTTTTTTCCTTCCTACTGTGTTTTCAGGACCTGACGACTGGGAAGATGATCGGTTCGACTCAGGAACGAGGAGGCGTGTATTATTTGGATGACAAGGTCTCACCTACCAGCTTGGTTGTAGATCAGCCTGATCCTATTCTTCTATGGCACTGGCATTTTAGACGTTTTTTTGCAGAAACTCCAGCCTGTTATTTCGCTTCAGTCCTTTATTTCTACCTGAGTTGTGAATCTTGTGAGTTAGGTAAACATCATCGTGCTTTGTTTCAGAGTCAAGTTAATAACCGCAGTAGTTCTATATTTGAGTTTGTCCATTTTGATGTTTGGGGTCCTTGTTGTGTACCCTCAGTTCAATTTTTTAGGTATTTTATTGTTTTTGTTGATGATTTCTCTCACATGACGTGGTTCTATCTGTTAAAAGAGAGATCATGAGTTTCTGGTGATATTGAACTATTCTTTAATGAAATAAAAACTCAATTTTCTACATATCTTTGTGTGCTTTGTACTAAATAATGTGTCTTTGTTTTGTGCTAAGAATGAAATTATTCATTAGATTTCTTGTTTACATACTTCTCAACAAAATAGAGTTGTTGAACGTAAACACAGACAGTCCTTAATGTTGCTAGAACCATGATGATAGATATGAATGTTGCAAAGTATCTTTGGTATGATGATGTTTTGAGTGCTTGTCACTTGATCAATAGAATGACTTCTTCTGTTTTTCAGGAAAAGGTTCTGGTCCCTTGTTTTTATCCTAATAGATGTGTTTTTCATATTGTTCCTCGAGTCTTTGGATGTACATGTTTCTTCAGGACTATCTTCTGATTTAGATAAATTGTCTCCTAGGTCTGTCAAATATCTTTTTGCTGGGTATTCGAGAACTCAGAAAAGATACCAGTATTATAATCGTTCTACCATGAAGTATTATGTGTTTGTTGATTTTACATTCTTTTAGTCAGTTCCATACTTCTCTTCAGATAGTCCAGGTATTTTATGAGCACATGTTCCTTCCCAACATCTATTCCTCGGTCATCACCAAAGCCTATTCCGGATGCTATTGTGCCCGAGGTCACAGTGAGGCACCAAAACCACCTCAGGTGTTCACTCGACATCCAAAAGTTTTGCCCTCCATCTGCCCAGGATAACTCCTCTCCAATTGCAGGTCCACCTCCTTTGTAGTGGTTGCCCCTTCTCACCTTGATGTTCCTATTGCTCTTTGAAAAGGTAAACGGTCTTATATTGATCATCTTCTTTATAATTTTATCTCTTATGACCGTTTTACCCCATCTTTTCTCCAGTTTGCCATGTTTTTTAGCTTCTATATCTACACCCAGGTCTTATAGGAGGCTTTATTGGAACATGCCTGGAAGCAGACCATGGATGAGGAAATAGATGCTCTTATTTCTCGAGAAACATGGGAGTTGGTCTATGCACCCAAAAATATTGTTGTGGGTTATCAATGGGTCTATACTTTAAAGTATCACCCAGATGGCTCAGTGGATCAGTATAAGGCCAGACTTGATGCCAAAAGTTATACTCAGACCGATGGCATGGACTCCATGAGGATTTTATTTTCTATTGATGTCAATCTGTCATGGTCAATGTTCCAACTGGATGTCAAGAATACCTTCTTGTATGGTGATTTAAAAGAGGTATATATGGAGCAACCTCCAGGATATGTTGTTCAGGAGGAGAATAAAGTTTGACATTTCAGGAAGATAATATATGGTCTCAAGCAGAGCCCAAGGGCATGGTTTGACAAGTTTAACATCATCTCTGATATTGGTTTTCATCATTGTCATTCAGATCACTCTGTCTTTGCTAGGCATATTGGCTTCATGATTTTGTCAGTGTACATTGATGATATTCTGCTAACTGGGAGTGATTCAGCTAGCCTAGTGAAAACAAAAGAGCATCTCAGGTGTCATTTTATGACTAAAGATATGGGTAAACCAAACACTTTCTGGGGATTGAAGTAGCACATCAAAAACATGGGATAGTTCTCAAAAAAAGTATGCTCTGGATCTTCTAAAGGAAACAGGAGTTTTTTGGTACAAACTTGTTAGTATTCCAATGAGAGTCAATGTGGACTTGTGGTTTGATGGTAGTCACATTCTTGATGATTCAAAGGTACAGAAGATTGATTCGAAAATTGATCTATCTCACTATTTACTAGGTCAGATATAACCTTTGTCGTTGGAGTGTTGAGCAAATTCATGCATCAACCCAGAGAGCTTCATTGCATGGTTGCACTAAGAATTCTGACATATATCAAAAACTTTATAGGGAAAGATCTATTTACAAAAAGCATGGACATGTACGCATTTCTGCGTACTGTGATTTTAGTTATGCTAGTGATAAGGGTGATAGAAAATCTACTACTGAATATTGCATCTTTGTTGGAGGAAACCTTGTGACATGGAGGAGCAAGAAACAAGATGTGTCTCAATCTAATGCAAATGCTGAAACTAGAGCTATGCTTATACTGCTCGTGAGATGATGTGGTTGAAGAATCTAATATTTGAGCTTGGTTTTAGACAGCATAGATATGTGCCTATGCATTGTGATAATCAGTTTGCAATCTACATTGCCCAGAACGATGTGTTTCATGAGAGGACTAAGCATATTGAGTTTGATTGTCATCTATCAGAGATGTTTGGACTAAGAAGGTAGTTTTTCTTCTGTTCACACCATCCTCAAGCAGATGGCTGATCTTCTTACCAAAATGACTTCACCACAGGTGTTTCTAACTTATGTAATAAGCTAGGCATATAGATATGTATGCTCCACCTTGAGGAGGAGTGTTAGTCTGGATATTAGATAATGGATAATTGGGTTATTGGGCTTGGGCCTATTACCCATCGTATATCCAACTACTTGTATCTATTTATATTGGTTGATTCTAATGAAATATCTATCCTTTGGGTTTAGTTGCTAACATAAGAAACAATAGCATTTCCAGAATTGTTGTTTTTCTCCAATGCTACAGTGCAAGCCATCATGTTAGAACTTATTTTTCCTTTGTGCTTCGGAAGGATAGGCATTTACACTATCATTATTTGTTCTTGGTTTTATTCATCTTTGGTTATATTCAATGCTTCAAATTTTATGAATTTTCTAACTTTATATTTAATATTGGAGAAGAGGCAATCAATTGAAATTTTAATGAATTTGTCAAAAGGACTAGGAAAATTCAAACTAAATTGAATGGTAATAATTAATTAACTACCTTATGTCGTCGCAATTGTCCTTACAAAGGCATTCTAATAAGTCAGAGACCTTCCCATAAACCATTAGAAATAGCCAAAGACTGACCAAAGAAAGACTAAAAGCTTCTTGATAATCAACCCTAGAAACATCAGTCCTCTAAACATGGCACATTAGACATAGAAGGCACTCTGGCAGGAACTACAAAACAAAAAAGGTTGCTATCAGTTTGATAATAATTGAGTGAAGACTGAAGATGTTACTCCTTCAGTGTAAACTAAGGAATATATTCTCCTTCAGTGAAGACTGAAGATCATGCTTGATTCACAGGTGCTTCATGATATTCCACTTGTAATCCTCATCAATCACTTCCTACTTGGGAGGGTCATTTTCAAAGTCAGTTTCTTCAAGATCAAAAGGAAGTTGCAGAACCAATTACAATAGACGTGGTGAACCTTGGACCATCAAGGTCAAATGGAGATGAATGACCATCCCAAGATTAGTTTGCCCATGCTCCAAGGCATGAAAGACGAGGATTGTATACGCTTGACAATAGAAGAAAGGGTGTCCATGTAGCCATCAAGAAAAGGAAAGAATAATCCTGATGCCCCCTCTACAATCTCTTTGCTAATGGAAGAGACTGGCAATTTTAAAAACTTCTCTTTCTGCAACAGTTTTTAAAATGGTGGGGATATTTTTGTAATTTCATAGGCATGACCTTGTCTAAATGGCACCTCCAAGTTTTGGAGTTATACATAGTAACCAACGAAAATATATTTTTACATTTAACTTTTTATGTTTCTTATCAGACTCCAGTCCATGCATGCACATGTTTTACAAATGCACAAATTCTAACAAGGAGCAAAACTCTAACCATACCTTGGATGGTAACCATGGTTCAAAGACTCGGCCGAGTCGGAGACGAGTCGGCCGAGTCGTATCCGTCTCGGCCCACTCCGAGACGAGTCCGAGTCACGAGTCGGTCGACTCAACTCGGAGGAGACTGACTAGGCTGAGAATCGGAATTGACTCGGTCGATTCGGCATTATGATGATAATTTTGTGCCTCGTCGCAATTCAATGTGAAAATAATTACATTAGCATGTATTTATGCATGTAGTTTGTTCAATTTACTATATTGTGCTTGTATTTTGATATGCTTCTACCGACGACGTGTGTATTTATACTTTCGCTTTATGTTTAGTGTGCTAGGTGATATATTTTGGACATGTGATACATGAATATGGATGTCTACATTTTTTTAAGATTTATCGTGATTTTTTCAGAATTTTTTAGCTTTCTATGTAGCGTTTTGCGCGTATCGCCCGATACCGATCCGAGTCACCGAGACCGATCCGTCTCAGTGCCCGCCGAGTCGGCGGCCAAGACCGCGACTGTGAACCATGATGGTAACTTCTTAGGCAACTGAAATCAATTTACATTGTTGGCCAAATAATATCTTTCCAAATTTCATGAAATATGTGAACTTTGTATGGCAATTTAACTGCATATTTCTCCTGGTGCCTTAAAGTTCTTTTTTTTTTTAAAAAAAAAAAAAAAAGAGGATTGTCTAGATGTCGTTCTTATATTACCCTCATTGCCTCAATCACTAAACAAACATAAGTGTTTTTACAGCCTACAATAATTACTTTTACACTTTCGACAAAGAAGATTAAAGAAGAAATTAATACTCTAATGTCAAATCAAAAAGAAGAGGAGGTTTATTTAACATTTTGTGATTTCAAAATTGGTCATTACGGGATATTGTTCGTCCTGGCACAAGTTGGAAACTACCATAAAGAAAGAAGCTAATAATCGTTTGCATGAAAGGATGGTTCTAGTAATATTTAAGTAACAACTAGAAATACAGCATGTATTCTGATCCTCTAAAGGATTAGTTTCAATAGGGAGTATTTGCATAGTAAACAATAAAATGTTCCTCAATGAAGAAAGAAGAGAAGGTTGATTAAATATTGAACTGAAGATAATAATGCAGTGTTGAATCAGTGTCACTGAAAAGAAAGAAAACATGATACCAACTAAAAATAACCAAATGCTTAGTTGATTGAAAATAAAAAAGAAGATAAACATGCAAGTTCAAACGTATAAATCTATCACAAGAAAATCTCAAAGACAATATGGAACATTTAATGAAAAACTTACGTCTGAAATTAGAGCCTCTATCGCTACAACCATGGTACAAATTTGAAAATTCAGATTTCCATATATCAACCGCTTCTTGATAGACCCCCTGTCAATAGCTTCAGATCAATGGATCTAACCATAATGATGAACAGCTTCAAAAAATGGCAACCAGGTTCTACAAGTAGTATTTAACATATTCATAGCTTTTGGGATCTTAACTAGCCTTAATTACTTGTGCCATCCATATTATATACAAGAACCATTAAATCTCTACATCCTCTCTGAAACTTTTTACATGGTATGTCAACTAAAAATCCATAGAAGTATCGTATATAGGCGTGCCTTCAAAGGGGCTTCTATCACGAAGATTTGCTGCTTTTTTCCTCCTTTGGATCCAAAGAAAGTCATAAGACACTATGTGAATTGCATTTATAAAATTAGCAAATGCAAAGAAGCAATGCAACGAGACTATCATTTACAAATGGTCTGTTTGCACACAATAAGCAATGCAGTCGGTAATAAACAAAGCAACATGCATAAAGTATGCATCACCCAACATCTAATTTTGCCAAAGGTGAACCTGTTCCAAGACCTCGTTCGTTGAAGTAAAAAGAGAAATCAGGGTACTGGAAACTTGATATAACTAAGGCAGTAACTCTACATTCAGTTAAAATCAGCTAAACTTTAGCATGCATATATTTCCAGGGCACAAGTCTAACCACATTTTGAATAGTAGAACCCAGAAGCAAAAGCTTAAATCTTAATGTCCTCTTTGATGAATTTACACATTCTGGATACCCCAAAGCATGTCATATGAGATTTTGAGTACAACAACAAATAACAACAAAGCCATTATCCCAAATCCTTGAGGTCAGTTAGATAAACCCTTTCTATCCATTCAGCTTTATTAAGGACCAAAGGAAGTTGATTCGAACAATCCCTTTAAAGAGGAACGGGTATTCTGTTTGAATGACTTTCCTTATATACAAACATTGAATACCTCTACACTAAAATGCATTTATATGATATATGTGCAAAAGATTGCATAAGGTGCATTTAGTGCATGCATCAAAACCCCAGGTATTAGGGATATCATATAACTGCAGCACATGTAGTGACAATGTCAATCTAGTAACAGTACTCAAAACTATGGTAACAATGGTGTTTCAGACAAACATTTAGACTTCTCAAGGTGTCATCAATATGTTTCTGAAAATTTGGATGTGCAATCTGGTGAATACTGATGGAAGAATGCAAGTATTGGTGAAGAATACCAATTTCATTACTTTGCTGGAACTATGCAATGTTGAATACATTCATTAGACTTAATATTCTTAATTGGGTAAGGATCTCGAAGAAAAAAATTTGACAAGCAAAGAAGCACACAGAATAATATTTAAAAATAAAGTAAAAACTGCACTTTATGTGGTTGTTATCTCCTTCATTAAGTTATTTAAGAGATCAAAGAAATATGGAATTCACAAAAGGACACATCTATATGTGTTAAGCCAACTACAGGATTATCTCATACGGTAGGAGTGGAAAATATTGTTTGAAGAATACAGAAAGAGAGGAAAACGGAAGAAAATAGATGTTGACGGATGACAAAGATATTGGACTAGGGGCAGCATCAAAAGTGATACGCTGTCATCCACCAGATGGTGGGACAAAACGCCTCAATCTCTCTTTCTCATATCTCTTATGCAAATAGTTTTGTTCACATATGTATATGCATACAAGTCATACGCACGTGATAAATAAATACATACACGTACATATATTGACATATTGTGCATGTATGTACAGTTTTAAAATTGGATGTCGACTTAGATTAATACCTACACGTGATAAAAGTAGGATAATTATGGTCTATAATCTTGATATTTTTCTTTTTTGTCCCTTTTTTTGAGGGGGGTACGGGGGGCACTTAAGTATTCTTTCAGCTTCCATACTATTAACTGAGCTTCTTTTGTCCTATATGTTAATCAAACATCTGGAACCACAGAATTTCTGGTGTTCATACATGCAGCTAAAAGCAAAATCTTCCAATCACCTTGTGTCAAAAATGGAGGAACTAGTAATACAACATGATCTTATCAAGACTATCATGTCAGCAAAACAGCTTATCAGATTTTGTGTCATAATTTTGAAACTTGCAGTGACAAAGATCTTGATATGTCCTAAACATAACATGCCACTAATGTAGCAAGAGTATAAATAAACAATTACTATATGTTTTATTTATAGTAACTACTATTCCATGTTCAAGTCATGTACCACTAAATATAAATACTACTGATGGGAAATATTAGTCAAATATATGTATTTTAGCCATTTTTCATCATTCCTGATGCCTGTGGAAAAACATTCTGCTACATTTTAAAAATCTTAGAACAGAACAGCCTCATATTCTTTGCTAAATCCGTATTATTTTAGATTTGGGATTTCATTGTCTCATTCTCCTAGTGCACCAAAAAGGGATAATCTTAAAGATTCTACTCAGAAAATACTATATAATCTCCAATGACCAACCAAGTTTCCTTATATTTTCTACCGTTTATCACATTTGCATTAATGAAATATTGTGTTTCTATGACATGTTATTCTGGCACTGGTGAAGTTTCCTGAACAAAGCATTAGTTGAACCAACATTCTCCGCTGTTATAAACAACACTTTACTTTCTTTGCTCGTGAAACAGGGCAATTTATTATTACTGCCAAGGACTTCTGAAACTATTAATAATTCAAAAGGATTATTTTTATTTCTTTGAACAAGAAAAAACTCATAAACCCCTAAAAGTTAAAAAAAATAATAATAATAAATACTGAAATCAAGCAATGAACAATGCTGTGATCAAAATTTGTACCCGTTTCGAGCTCCAGCGTCTGCTAAGCTGTTGCGCCCACTCGATATCCGACGCAATGTGACCCGTCAACAGTGAAATCAGGCCGAGGGCGAAGAGCACCGATCCCAACAGCAGAGACTGAGGGATCGCCTTCTTGGGCGACGAATTCGCCTTCTTGGGAGCGAGAATCGCGAGAGATTGGGGGACTTGGGGCCCGGGAGATCAAAATTCCTCGCCATTTTCATAATAGGCGAAGCACAAGCCCTAGCTTCAATGGGCGCTGCCGGATGGACCTGGAGGTAAAAAAAAAGGAGTGAGGACAAGCATTAATGACTTGCTGATCACTGGGGATTCGAAAAGGTAAAAGCCCTAGATTTGGGTCGCCGTTACTGTAACGAAAGCGTCCATACTGTTTGCTTTTTGCGGAGTTCGAGAGCGAGGGAATGAGGGAGAAGGGCCAGACCAATTAGATTAACGAATCCAACAGTGGGAATCTGTTTTCTTCTCTCTTTTTCTCTCTTCTTTTTGGTTTTTTTTTTTTAATTTTTCAAGTCGGCAGGTACGCGAATCAGAACAAGAGCCCTCTCATTTTATTTTATTTTTTTATTCTTTATTTGAAGAGAGAATCAGGGGACCCAGTGATATCCTGAGATGGGCAATTTTTTATAAAAAAAAAATCTAATTTTCAAAAATATTTTTAAAAATTGCCCCCCACCCCCATCCCATTAAAAAAAAAAATTTCAAAAACTGACATCTATCTAATGACATCGGCGGCGGAGCATTTCGTCTCCTTAGCATGACTCTTTTATTAGTAGGAGCGATTTTTAAAAATATTTTTGTGCAATCAGGTTTTTATTCAGAGTTGTCAATTTCAAATAAAGATTTTTTTTTTCTTTTAGGGTTGATAGATAAAGAGCTCTTAGATTTTTTTTTTTTTTTTTTTGATGTGGTGTGTGAGAGATCGATTTTTAAAATATTTTTAAGAGATTGATTTTTATAAATAATTTTAAAAATTGAATTATTTTGAAAAAATTTTAAAATTGTCCTGAGAACGAGCCAAACCCGAGAGGATATGCGTGAGAGTTAATTAGGATTGTAGATCTCCATGATGTATCCCCATTGATTGGACTGGCTCTTCTTGTATTTAAGACCAAATCCAACCCCAAATCTTATATCTGAGACGGGGCAAAGCGACTTTTAAAATGTAATTGCAATTTGCAAGATTTATTGCAACTCTTGTGCACAGCGAGAGACTTCATTTCCTGGCATGAGCCCTCCCCCTTTAATATTAAAACTTCTTTTTTTCCCCCTCAAGTTTTTATGTTTTGAAAATGAGCAAAGCTTAAACTACATGACACCTTTTTCTTTCGTGAGAAAGTGTACGTTTAGGTCTTAACATTTACAATGAGTTAAAGAGATTTTCAAATTAACTTTACATATAAGTAGCTCAAATCAACTCGTAATTTGTAGAGATTTTACTAACTAGTTCTTCATCATAAAAATTATGGGTCCAAATCTTCTCATCTAAAACGTAGGCCGTGCTTTTTTTCCTGTAATTGACCCGTAAGTGTTAAAATACAATTACAACAAAATCACTTACATTATTTGTTTGGGGCCGTAAGTCATAAATTACACTTGCAACCCTCTTACAGCCTAAACAATTAATTTTGTAGCCATGCAAATCTCACTTACAACCATGCAGCACAAACAATTAATTTTGTGATCATGCAAATCTGTATTGCAGAAAGTTAATTGAAATTAGATTAATATTTTATTATTAGATTATATGTGGCCATGCAAATCCCACTTACAGTCATGCAGCACAAACAGTTAATTTTGTGGTCATGCAAATCTGTATTGCAGAAAGTTAATTGTAAATAGATTAATATTTTTATTATTAGATTAATTTTTTTAAATTGTGAGAAATCTTTTTTTACTATTAGATTAAATTTAATTATTAGATTAAGTTTTTTATTAATTATTCTAATAATTATTATTAGAATCTTTTTTATTAGTAGATTAGTAATCTCCAATATAAAATAAATATTTTTTATTATTAAATTAAATTTATTTTAATTTTAGAATCTAATATTTTAATTATAGAATTTAATAATATTTAATATTATATTACAATATTAAATATTTTTAATAATTAATATTAGATTACTATTAATATTTTAGTAATCTAATATTTTTAAATATTGTTAATATTAATATTTTAGTATTTTTAATATTTAAAGTTTTTAATATTTATTATTTTATTTATTTTAAATATTTAATATTTTTAATATGTGTGATTTCGCTGCAGCCTCTATGTCAAACCGTAAGGAGGAAAAACTCAGCTTCATAATTTGATTAGCTTCTGCCACTTCTTTTTTCAAACCAATCACGTGCGTCACGTGTCAAGTGTGGAAGCGTTCCTCAGCGTCAAAAGACACAAATGCACAAAGTAATCTCTTCGAAAAAAGCGGACTGCTGCAAAAATGCAGACTGCTTGTATATATAGGATTGCGACAATGATCACAGTCCTAAAAAAAATTCTATTTCTGAGGACTGCGACCATGAACACAGTCCTCATAAAAATGTCATATTTCTGAGGACTGTGACCATGATCGTGGTCCTTACAAAAATGCTCTATTTCTGAGAATTGCAATCATGATCACACTCCTCTTTATTAGTACATGTTTTTGAATTTTTGTAGGACTGCGACCATTATCGCGGTCCTTTTTATTAGGACTGCGATCATGATCACAGTCCACAAAAATGAAATATTTCTGAGTTTTAAAGGACCACGACCATGATCGCATTCCTTACAAAAATGGTATATTTCTGAATTTTTGTTAGGATTGCGATCATGATCGTAGTTCTCTTTATTAGGACTGCGACCATGATCACAGTCCATGCAAAGATGCCCTATTTTTTAATATTTATTAAAGGCATGCGTTATAGTCGCAGTCCTCATAGAGGACTGGGATCATAAGTCACAGTCCTCATATCAGTATCGCCATCATCAGTAGACCCCCATTCATTGATAACCGATTCATACCCAATGCTTTTCAAGTTTAAAAAACACATCGATTACAAATACAAATAAAACTCCTTGCGAGCACGAACAAAAGAGATCTGTAAAAGGTTGATCACAAAAAAAAAATTGATCCGAGGCTCCACCCTCTTCCAACCCCCACAGCGATCTAATCGCACAAGTTAATCTGTGAATTACTCTGCGTCGGGGTTAGAGTTGAGGGGAGAGCAATGTCAGGGGTAATAGGAACGGTAAAAGAGAAAATGAAAAATATATATATATAAATGGTGGTTGGGAAGAATCAATTTATGCTGACGTGGATGAGGCTGTAGCGAAGAAAATTATGCAGCTGATTTTTTCTAATTATGAAGCAAAGTATATGGCTGCAGCGAAAATTTTCTTTTAATATTTACATTTTTTAATATTTGGTTTTTTATTATTTTACTATTTAATATGTTTAAATCACCAAACAGTTAATCTTGTGGTCAATTTTTCCTCTTACGACTTACACATTATCAATCTAACACCGTAAAATACAATATATTTTTTCACTTAAGAATTTCACGTTATCTACCAAATAATGTAAAACTTACTTGCGTAAAACTCACTTATAACTGTAAAAGTTTACCACTTACGATTTGCGGTCACTTACAGCAGCCAAATAGACCTATAACGAGGAGACTTCCAAACTAAATTTACATAAACACATTAATTAGACATATTACGCCAGCAATTAGATTTCAAAAAGTAAAGAGTCCACTCGACCCGTCTAGCAATTTGTAGAGATCACTAGTTGATTCTTCTTTATAAAAAAAAAATTTAAAATCTTCCTATCTACAATGCGTGAGAAGATTTTTAAATTAAATTTACATAAGCACACTAAAAAGATGTATAACGCAACTATTCAATTTCGCAAAGTAAAGAGTATACTCGACTCGACTAGCGACCTGCATAAATTACTAACAGTTTGTGGAGGCATATTTTTCTCTTTGCTCAATGATACAAGACAACAGAAGCTTTTTTCTGAAAAAATAAGTAAACAAATAAATAATATAGTACAAAAAAAAATTTGCTCGTGCTGACCAAAATGTGAACAATATTGTCTTGTGTTTTCTCCTTGGCGACAGAATGAGAGTCCGACTTAGGCAGGAGATAAAAGTACTATGATTGTAGGAGTGTGATATGAATTAAGCTCTTCAAAATAATTGAACTTGATATAAATCGATTGATGCCAGTTCGGTTAATGTTTGTGAGCCACACATATTATAAAAAAGTTAATCTCGTATTGACACATGAATAAAATATTAAATTTCATGATTATAAAAGTTTAAAGTTTCTGAACCGCTCTTAGGGGTCGTTTGTTTCGCGTAAAACTCCGTAATTCGTAAATGACTTACTACCCAGTTACAACTACGGCGTTTGTTTGGACCGTAATTCGTAAAAGACTTACATAACTCAACTAACACTCACTTGCAACCCAGTTACCACTCACTTACAGCCCAGTTACAGTTAATTTTGTAGCCATACAAATTTGAATTATTTTTTATATTAATATTAAAAAAATTTAATATTTAATTTTTTTAATATTTATTTGCAGTATTAAAACTTTTAAAATCGCCAAATAGTTAATTTTGTGATCAACTTTTTCAGTTACGACTTATATACATTACGACAACCAAACACCGTAAAGTACAATACACTTTCCCACTTTACAATTTTATATTACCAACCAAACACCGTAAAATTTACATACATGTAACTCATTTATAATTATAAAAGACTTTACCAATTACAATTACGAATTACGGCCAGTTACGACAACCAAACAGACCCTTACATTTTATTCACGTGTTAGCACAAGTTTAGCCTTTTTATAATCTGAATGTGTGTCAACACACACATAAACCAAAGTTGGTGCGTGCGGGGTTGGGCATGAATGCTAGCATTTAGGGGTGGCCACCGGGGCGGGTCGACCCGCGTCGACCCGCCCCGACCCGTCCTGTGCGACTCGTCGGAGTCGCACAGGCGGGTTAACGGGTCAACCCGTACCCGCCCCGTTAAGGGGCGGGTCGAAACGGGTTGACCCGTCCCGTGGTCACGGGACGAATCCAATTCGTCCCGTGACGAATCACGGGACGAGTCGGGTCGGGGAAAATTTCCCCGACCCCCCCTGCTTAATTTTTTTTTTTTTAGTCCAATAATTTTTTAGAACGTTAGAGGGAAAAATTTCTCTGCGCCCCCTATAATATTTTTTTTTTTATTTTAAACCCTCAACGGCTCAAAACTGAGCCGTTGGGGTGAAAAACGAGGGTGCCACGTGGCACCCTCGTTTTTCACCCCAACGGCTCAGTTTTGAGCCGTTGGCAAAAAAAAAATTAAAAAAATAAAAACCCTAACCCTAATCTTCTATAAATACCCTCTACCCTCATTCATTTTCATCTCACATTCTCACTTCATCTCAACTCTCTCTTCTATTTTCATCCTCTAACTCTAATTCACTCTTATTCTCTTACTATTACAAATTTCTACCAACTTTCAATCTAGTCTAATGGATCCCAACTGGAGTACTGGCGGTTCCTCATCCGAAGCCGGTGGCAGCTCTTCATCAACACACAATCCGTCAGCTGCCGCACCTTACACCGATGTTGGCGGTAGCTCATCATCAGCATATACCGCTTACCCACCATACAGCTATGCTCCACCAACATCCGCATTTGCTCCCTATCACAGTTCGTCAAGCTATGCATTTGACTACAGTGGTTTTGCACCATATACACATGCTGCATATGCCAGTGATAGTGGTACAGGTCGGCATTCTATTTCCTTCCCTCCTCAATATGCCTCATATTCTCAACTTTTAATGTCAACATCACCAATGCACGCACAATCTCTGGCTCCTTTTTTACTGAAACACAAGAACAACACGATACACAACCAACACAGCATGACACTATAGTTCCAGAAACACAACAACCTGAACCAACTAGCACAAGCACAAGCACAACCACTAAAGAAAGAGCCAAAACTTCTGCAGTGTGGAACCATTTTGTCTTAAAATTTGTTGAAGGTAGAAGAAAGGCAGAATGTAAGTACTGTCATCAACTATTTGATCATAAAGAAGGATACGGTACATGTGTTCTTAATAAACACTATGAAAAAAAGCATGCTAAAAGTCACGGTTTACCACCACAACAAGCACAAATATTAGCTGATTCAGGCACACTCTCCACTTGGAGATATAAGCCTGAAGTAAATAAACATAAGTTAGCTGAATTTATTGTTCGAGCAGAACTTCCATTTTCTTTTACTGAATCAGATGCATTAGTTGATTATCTTAAATCTGTTTTTGCTCCTGATTATAAGAGAATTAGCAGACAAACTATAACTAGAGAAATTGAAGATTTATTTGTAAATAGAAAAAATATTTTAAAGGCTCTTTTTACTAGTGATGCTAGAAAAATTTCTTTAACTTCCGATATATGGGAAGCTCTTAATCTTATTCATTATTTATGTGTTACTGCTCACTTTATTGATGAAAATTGGATTTTACAAAAACGTATTTTATCATTTTCTAAATTTTCTGAGAAACATTCTGCTACAAATGTAGCAAATTCAATTTTTCTTACTTGTAGAAATTATGGTATAGAAAATAAAATATTTTCTATTTCTTTTGATAATGCAAGTGAAAATACTGCTTCAATAAGACAATTGAAAACGATATTAGATCCAATTTTAAATGGTAAACTTTTTCATGTTAGATGTGTTTGCCATATATTGAATTTATGTGTACAAGATGGTCTAAAGCTCTTAGACAAATATATTTATAAAGTTAAAGAAATTATTTTACATATAAAACACAGTGGACCTAGGAGACAATCTTTTAAAGCTTATTGCCGACAATGTGGACTAAAGGAAAAACTGCTCCAAGCAGATGTGAAAACTCGTTGGAATTCAAGCTACTATATGATTAAAGATTGCCTTCCTTTTAAACAAGCAATTCAATTTTTACAATAAATGAATGTTCATCTCTTTATATTAGTGATGAAGAATGGAAATTATATGAAAATTTTTGTAGTTTTCTAGAAAAATTTGACACTGCCACAAAAACACTTTCTGGTACGTATTATCCCACATGTAACTTAGTTTTTTATAATCTTAATGAAATTGCTCAAGTATTTGCTGCATATAGAGATGATGATAGTCTTGTAGAGGCTATACATGATATGGAAGAAAAATTTCGAAAATATTTTGAAAATATGCCTTTTTTTATTTTACTTAGCTGCAGTTATGGATCCTAGAATTAAATTAGATAATTTAAAACTTTTATTATCTAATTTTATTTTATGTTTAAATTATGAACAAGATATAGATAAATTACTTTTAGAAATTAGATCTCTTTTAGAAGAAATGTACTCATTGTATAGAGATGAGTTATTTCCACCTTCTTCTTCTGAATTTAGGGCACCTACACCATCACAAACTTCTTCTAGTAGTTTAGGTAAAAGATTATCTAATTTTAAAAGTATACTTTCCTCTAATACTAGAAAGAAACACTCTTCAGGGGCAGGTTCATTTGATGAACTTAATTTATATTTGAATACAATGCCTGCTGAAATAAATGAAAATGATGATGAACCATGGGAAACATTTGATGTTTTGTCGTGGTGGAAAGAACAGAGAAAACAATTTCCTGTTCTTTCTACCATGGCCCGAGATATACTAACACCTCCGGCCTCTACAGTAGCGTCCGAGAGCGCGTTTTCTGCAGGTGGTAGAGTTTTGACACCCTGGAGGAGCCGGCTGACGCCGAAACACTTGGAGATGGCGGTTTGCTTAAAGGACTGGTTCGATGCAGAAAGACGCACACAAGGAAAAGCTATTCTGGATGAAGAATTTGAACAAGACGAGGATGACGAATAGAGAAGCACCAGAGTTTTTTATATACATTGTATGAGATGAGCACCAGAGTTTTGTTATGTATACGAGATGAGTGTTATGTACATTGTATATGTGATGAGCAATGTATATGATTTTTTCATATTAATAAAATAATTTGCCATTTTGCCTTACAAAAAAACTTGTAATTAGTGAAAATCAATTCTATTTTTTTTTTATAATTTTAGAAAAAATTTTAAAATTTTTTCCTATTTTTTCCCTATTTTTTCCTATTTTTTCCTATTTTTTCTTTTTAACTTTAAAATTTAAAATTTATGAATTAACGAATTAAAAAAAAAAAAAAATAGGCGAGACGGGTTAGACCCGTCTCGCCGAATCCGGTAACGAATCGGGTCAGGAGACCCGATTCGTTACCCGGGATTTCGATTCGTCCCGTTTAACCCGTGACGAGACGGGTCCAACCCGTCTCGTCTTCGATTCGTTTGCCAGACGGGACGAATCAACCCGATTCGTCCCGTTGGCCACCCCTACTAGCATTGTGTGTTTGGGCCTACGCAATGCATGCATTATACTAGCATTTGTTGAGTGCATATAATGGGGTGCAGAAGTGGACCCTACCTAATAAATCGATCTTGATGATGGGACATTGGGACCCATGTCGTTTGACTACATTTTATTAATTAATATATGTGAAATTTGATTCCAAGAGTAAATACTTTTTCCCTTTTCTTCTTACTTAGATTTGAACACGTGCCGTCCATGTAGGTTCTCTTTTATAATTTTTCTTAAATATTAAAACAGTCTGATGTCTATTTATTTAATATAATTTCACATATTATACATCAACTTGTATTTTATTTACTTAAATATATTGATTTTACTCAAAAATATATAGGTATGCGTATATTGTTATAATAATGTGTGCATCTAGAAGTTTATTTACTTTCAATTTATTCCAGCCAGCACCGCTTAAGATTTGTGTTATTTTTTGGAAGTAAATAGAAAGTACAATTCTTTTCCTAATACAATTAAGATTTGCATCACTGTTAACTAGTGTTGTAACATCGAGTATAATTGTTTCTTTGGCTATTACCAAAGTAATAGTTATAAACCATTTCTGATAAGTAATTAGTTGTAATATTTGTAATAATTCATTTGGTTGAGAAGAAGTAGGTGCTTCAATATATTTATTGAACTTTTCTTCTTCTAAGCGAGGTAGAATATATCTATTCTTCTTTTTGAGAAGTTTAACTTCTTCTTTGAGATTATTAATTTCAGAATTTAACTCTTGTAATGATAATGTCCTTTTCTACTTTTCTTGTCTTCTATTTAAGACTTCGGAAAGTTTATAAACATTATCAACTTTTAAAGCTTTGACCTTTTGATCTTTATTTTTTGCAACACAAAATTTCAAAAGTTGCTCTTTAAGCTCATAAGACATATTTTCTTCTGCTAATAATTTCATGATTATTTCATGATGTATTTTATTTACTTAAATTATATAAGAATATTTGAAAAAGAAAATGGAAAGAATTCAAAAAATAATTCAAATAGCTAAAAAAAGAATGAAACGAATAATATCAGAAAAATAAAACAGAAAACATGGAAGAAAAAGTAAAGAATCTCAAAAAAAAAGTTAAGCAAAAAGAAAAAAATTCGAGAAAAAAGAAATAAAGAATATTGAAAAACAAAAACAAAAATGGAGAAATAAATAAATATCTAAAAAGTAAAAGAAAATAGAATAGTATTAAAAAAAAGAAAGAACTTATAAGATTAAAAAATGCAATTAGGAAAAGATAGAAAATTCTAGGAAAAAAAGAAGACAGACAGCATCAAAAGATAGAAAGAAAAAAAATTACACAAAAGTAGGGGAAAATAGCATTAAAGACACCAGATAAAAGCAAGAAAGAGAAATGGAACAATGTCAAAAAAGTTTAAAAAAAAGAAGAAACATCCGGGAAACAAAAACAAAAGAGACAATCAATGAACAATAAAAGAAAAATAGAAATATATCAAGAGAACAAAAAAATTGGAAAGAAAGATATATGATCAATTGAAAAACAAAAAAAAACCTTAAAAATACAAGAAAAGAAAATCTTGGGAAATATGGAGAAAACCCCTCTAATGTTTAGGCCATCTTTAGCAATACCTTCTAACATTCTATTTCATTGACTTTCCCTTCTGCTGTCAATTCCCTAACTTCTATTAAAAAAAAATTGTATGAACAAATTGGCTTTTTTTAGTCTAGAACACTTTCAGTCTCTTCTTTCTCTTACAAACCAATTTATTTCTCTCCCTCGCTCTCTCTAACTCAAACCCAACTCCCCTCCTCTCTCTCACCAAGTTTTTGAAGGCAGCAAGCAAGGGCAAACAAGCTGCTAGGCTGCTAGTAAAGAAGAGATAGGTCGGCAGGTCGAGCTCGTTGCCAATGTCGAACGCGACAGCGCATAACATGTTGAGAATGAGGTCACAGACAGGGGAGGAGATTTGGAGAAAAGATTTGAAGAAATCTACGAGGAGGGCATTTATTTAGGAGCAGGTGACGGGAGAAGATGGAGAGTTTTAGAGGTGGTGGAAGGGGGATGGAAGGGTAGACAATGTTAGACTTATTAGTTTTAAAGTCTAATTTATTTTGGGCCTAATCAAGTCAATTGGATATTTGCACCCGCCCACTTAACCTATGTTGTTTGACCCAATAAAGAATTGATCAAATCTAAATGGTTTGGGTCTAAACACGTTTTCAATTACACTTAGTCATGAGTGTATTTAAATTAGAATGTGGGACTCATCACACGTGTGGAACTCGTGTTATAAATCAAGGGCCTAGATATATGATGAGTTGAACTAGGGTTTCTTGATGCTATATATATCATGAGTAGGGTTCCCTCTCCACCAACAAGAACAATCATCTCTCTCTTAGAGGCCTCTCATCTCATCTAAGGATAAAGAAGAGAACTTGGTGGCTGGAGAGAAGAATCCTCTCCCTCAACTCCGGCGCCTTCGAGATCGTGCAATATTCGGCATCCTCGCGATGGAATCAGGTATGCCTAAAACCCTCCTTCCCTTTGATCATGATAAAGAGGCTTACAGTATATGTGTAGATCTTGTATGGAATAAATTTAGATCTAACAATTGGTATCAGAGCCTCCTCTTTATCAGATCATCGGGATATAAAGTAATAATTTTTTGATCTCGATTTATGAAAATTATGAATCTCTGTATTTAATTCAATAAAGATTATTTTTTGCGTCTCAAGTAATTGAATTAAATTAGAGATGATTAAATTAAATTCATGTATATATTTTTTTTATGATTTATATCTGTGTGTTATTATTATTTTTGATTCCTAAAAAAAAAAAAAAAAAATCCCGAGGCCTATCTGCAAGCAGGCGCTCAAGCGCCTGCATGCAATGAAAGAGAAAAAAAAAAAAAAAATTCATGGGCCTATTTGCATGCAGGCGCTCAAGCGCCTGCATGCAATGAAAGAACCGAAAAAAAAAAAGGGTGCATTATTGCTCTCTGCAGAGAGCACTGCAGAGAGATGCTCTCTGCAGAGAGAGCGCGCGGCCTGTGCCGCTTCTTGTGGGCGGGCAACAGCCGCCGGCCACCATGAGCCGGCGGTTACAAGGGTAATTAATTAAAAAAAAAAAAAGAGGTTAATTATTTAGGGTTTCCTTAATTTGGGATTGTGAGATTGAATAGGATTAAATTTTGATTTAGATACAAAATTTAAATCTAATAAGGAAACTTATTTAATCTATTCTTAGTTGTTCTCACATTAAAGCTAATTGGGTTTTATCCAGTTTATTTAAACCCGGCCCAATAAGAAAAGAAACCAATAACTAACCATTGCGGGTCGGGTCTGATTCAGACCCGATAAGCACTGCAGACCCGTTTTGCCAATAGAAACTTCAATTAGCCGTTACGGTCTCATACGATCTCTGTTTGGGCATGTAAACAGCCGTTTCGAAGCTCTTGACGAGCACTACAGTATTACAGGAACTATACATGACAAAATAGTAGTTAGTTGACATAAAGAAGGCATTGAAGTGTTTGTTTATCATGGTTATGTATACCCTTACATGCTTCCGCTTTATCATCAATATTTTATTGCTTATATTGTCTTGCATGATGAATATTGGTGTTTATTACAGTTAATAACACACAAATAAAGATATATACATGTTCAAGCTAAAGAATTTATAAAAGAGCTTATTTAATTGCGTATGTAGTTCATGCGGACAATAGCCGGCCCAAAGGAAGACTATTGTTTGGCCGAATTATGTACGGCGTCGGATACTTGATGTGGGTAATGCAAGTGGGAGAACCTTGATGTGTGGTAATCGGCCCAAAGGAAGGTTGTCACACTATTGGCCCATATTGCATTACCCTCATCAACTAGTCCGATGGCGGAACAAGAATATAGATGCATAAATTTGTGTGGCCCATGCGTGTGGCAATCGGCCCAAAGGAAGGTTGTCATTATGGCCGGGTCATTACATATATTATATGGCCAATATAGATTACTTAAACTTTAGGACCAATCCTATAAAGTGACAGTCGGCCCAAAGGAAGGCTGTTCTCTTACATAGAACCTAGACTTTAGGATATCTATATTGGGCCAGTACAGTGTTGGCATATAGAGACACAACTTGTTCTGAAAGTTTAACCGGCAGCTCTATCGGTTAGACTGGTTGCATTTTCTAAAATTCATTTTTTTTATGGCTATTACAGTAGAATTTTATTAAATGCAATGTTTATGTTAAACTGATGAGAAATTGTACACTTATGTAGTTTAAATTGAATGGTACAAACTTTAAGAAGTGGTAAGACCACGTAAATGATCGTTCTTGAATTCATGCACCTAGAGTACACCTTAAAGATTGATGGATCTCTACTATCACTAATAAAAGTTCAGTAAAGAAAAGGTCAATTATGGTAAGTGGGAGAGATCTTACAAGAGGTGTCTAATGGTCATAAAGTACACTATTCCTATAACTATTAGAAGTGCTATGCCCGATAAAGTCAGTGCTCACTTAGCATCCAGGGTAAACTTCTAATAAGAAAAGGAAAGTGAAACTAAAGGGAGGAACATAAACATCACTACAGTGGCTGATCCTAAGTGGCAAAAGTGCAGAAAAATAGCCTAAGGTCATTGCATACTTTTTCTGTAAGAAAGTAAGCCACCTCAAGTAGGAATGCATAAAGTATCAGAAATGGCTATTTAGCGGGTATATCTCATATTTATGTTTGTTCTGAGATTAATTTAGCTTTAGTGCCACTTTATAAATTATGAATAGATAATTCACATAAGCAATTCAATGCGGAACTTCCAAACCCAAAGGAGGCCCAGCCCAGCTGAGCGATACGTATACATGGTGATGGAAATAAAGTTGCAATTAAAGTTGTTGGAGTTTGTAGGCTTAAATTAGATTCTGGTTTTTTTGTTTTAGATTTGGATGAGACTTTATATGTACCGTCCTTTTAGGCGGAATCATATTTCAATTTCATTTGTTAGACAGATCTAGTTTTACTGTCACTCTTGATAATGAAATGCTTAGTCTACTTTCCAAACCTAAAGTTGTTGGTACTAGAATTCTGATTGATGGCTATATAAATTGAAACTTCATGCTTTATATACTGAGTCTCTATATGTGAATGACATAGGCACTAAGCGAAAATTAATTAAAGAAACATTAGAAAGTTTGGTACTAGACGAAGTTCAGGTGTCTTAATTTGGTGTATACAGACATTTGTGGTCCATTCCCTACAGCTTCTTGGAATGGTCATGAATATTTCATCACTTTTACAGACAATTACTCTCGTTATAGGTACCTACACTTGTTCCATGAGAAATCTCAATCATTGGACATGTTTAAAGCCGTTAGATCTGATCATGGTGGTGAGTACTATGACAGATATAACGAATCAGGTAAATGTCCAGAACCATTTGTCAATTTCTGAAAGAGTGATATTGTCGCTTAGTACACCATATCAGGGACACCTCGTCAAAATGGTATTGCTGAGAGATAAAATCACACACTAAAGGATATGGTTGGGAGTATGATAGCTCACACTACTCTACCAGAGTCATAATATATTGAAGCCTTAAAAATGGTTGTCACCTCCTTAATAGAATACCTAGCAAAACAGTAACTTAAACCCCATATGAGTTATAGACTGGGAAATCTCTCAGTATTAGGCATCTATATGTTTGGGGTTGTCCAGCGGAAGCTCGGCCATATATACCATATGAGAAGAAGTTGGACTCAAGGACAGTTAGCTGTTTATTCGTAGGGTATTCTGAGAGGTATAAAGGCTTTAGTTTTATTGTCCCTCCACTAAAAACATAAAGACGGATTGCTAAAATTTTTTGAGAATATTCAGAATAGTGGGAGTCAACTACATAAAGATTTCATATTTAAGAAAGGACATATTGTTATACCCATGACAATTGTTCCAAATGATAAAGTAGTTGTTCGACTTCAAGATGAAAATACAGTTGCATCCTTACAAGATACATATACAGTTCATCCTGAAGTAGATCATGTTGGTAAGGTAGAAACTGAAAATTCTCAACCACAAGGGCCTAGGAGATCAACTAGAGAGAGGAGATCAGTCATTGCAAATGACTATATATAGTTTATCTTCAATAGCATGAGTTTGACATAAGGCTAGAGGATGACCCCACATCCTTGAATGAGGCCAAACTCAACATTCACTCCACTAAGTAGTCAAATGTCATGAAAGATGAGTTAAAATCCATAAAGGACAATGATGTTTGGGATTTAGTAGAGTTGCCTGAAGGAAAGAAACCGATTGGTTATAAATGAACCAAGCGAGATTCGAAAGGCAATGTCGAAAGGTATAAGGCACATCTTGTCACAAAGGGATTCACTCAAAGAGAAGGCATTGACTATAAGGAGACTTTCTCCCTGATTTTCATGAAGCATTCTTTTAAGATTATTATGGCACTCGTGGTTCACTTTGACCTGGAGTTATACCAAATGGATGTTAAGATTGCCTTTCTTAATGGTAGCATTAAGAAGGAAATCTATATGGTGCAACCATAAAGTTTTAAAGTGAAGGTTTCATAATATTTGGTTTGCAAATAAAGAAATTCATTTATGGTTTAAAGCAAGCATCCCGTCAATAGTATTTGAAATTTGATCAAGTAATATCCGATTTTTGATTTTAAGGAAAATATAGTTGATCAATGTATTTACCATAAATTTAAAGAGAGTAGACTTATATTTCTTGTGCTATATGTGGATGACGTTCTACTAGCAAGTAACGATATGGTTCTTTTACTTGAGATCAAGAGTTTTCTCTCAAAGAATTTTGAGATGAAAGATCTTGAAAACGCTTCTTTTGTGATAGGCATCCAGATTCAACGTGACAGGACACGTGGAATATTAGGTTTATCACAAAAGGCCTATATCGATAAGGTGCTAGATAGATATGGCATGAAGAATTGCTCCAAGGGAGATAAGTTAAGTCTACTCTAATGTCCCAAGAATGATCTACGGAAAGAGCAAATGAAAGACATTCCATATGCATTGGCGGTTAGAAGTCTGATGTATGCTCAAGTTTGTACCCATCAGACATAGCATATACCGTTGAGAAACTTGACAGAAACTTGATCAATCATGGGATTGATCTCTGGAAGACTGTCAAGAAGGTTATGCGATATCATTAAAAGACTACATGAAATCTGATCAGTTGCAGCTGATTGGATACACAGATTCAGATTATGCTGGATGTATCGACAATAGGAAGTCCACTTTATTTTACATTTTTTTTCTTATTGTAGGAAGATGGTGGATTTAGTCGAGAGGCCATTACAGTTACACTGTGACAATAAGAGCTATAAAGCTCTACTGCAATAGTGATAAGAGTTCAGCAAAGTGAAGCATATCGACATTAAGTTTCTTGTCATCAATGA
The DNA here is from genome assembly GCA_038442645.1 of Agave tequilana. Classification (NCBI taxonomy): domain Eukaryota; kingdom Viridiplantae; phylum Streptophyta; class Magnoliopsida; order Asparagales; family Asparagaceae; genus Agave; species Agave tequilana. The sequence continues at coordinate 32,480 of JAVJIF010023997.1, read as the reverse complement.
TAAAGTTCAGAATCATATTTTGTCTGTTTGATAGTGATGACACTATTCTTAACATTACAGATCCACTCATTAAAGGACTTTCACCTAAAGTATTCTTAGAGCATATTGCTCATATGGGGATGACTAGTCATTATGATATCCTGATTTTGTGGGAGTGGATAATTTTATGTAACAGACATTATTTCTAAGTGCACTTTATGGATATTTGTTGATTCTGATAAATTTATAACTGCTTTTCTTAAAGTTTACTTTTGCGCATTTGAGTTTGTTGAATTAGCAGTTGACTCGTTGGAGTCATAAAGTTAGACTCGTTGGAGTCATAAGGCTAGACTCGTTGGAGTCATAAAGTGAAAACCAGTTGGAATTGTACCTTATTTGATCAGAGGACATTTCCATGCCACACGTCCACATTTGATCTATGTCGTTAGGGGTTCTGAAACTTGTGATATGGAAGGTCCTACCTCGATTATACAGAAGGTAACGATCGCCATGTTCAGTGGCAGGACACTTAATGGACCAGATTGTTTTGAAACGTGGTTTTGTCGGCGGTTAAAGTTTTGACGTCATAAAGTTATGCATAATATCTATTCAGTATGACTTGCTTGGCCCAAGTGGGAGATTGTTAGACTTATTAGTTTTAAAGTCTAATTTATTTTGGGCCTAATCAAGTCAATTGGATATTTGCACCCGCCCACTTAACCTATGTTGTTTGACCCAATAAAGAATTGATCAAATCTAAATGGTTTGGGTCTAGACACGTTTTCAATTACACTTAGCCATGAGTGTATTTAAATTAGAATGTGGGACTCATCACACGTGTGGAACTCGTGTTATAAATCAAGGGCCTAGATCTATGATGAGTTGAACTAGGGTTTCTTGATGCTATATATATCATGAGTAGGGTTCCCTCTCCACCAACAAGAACAATCATCTCTCTCTTAGAGGCCTCTCATCTCCTCTAAGAATAAAGAAGAGAACTTGGTGGCTGGAGAGAAGAATCCTCTCCCTCAACTCCGGCGCCTTCGAGATCGTGCAATATTCGGCATCCTCGCGATGGAATCAGGTATGCCTAAAACCCTCCTTCCCTTTGATCATGATAAAGAGGCTTACAGTATATGTATAGATCTTGTATGGAATAAATTTAGATCTAACAGACAACACATTAAGGTTTAAGAGAATTTTTTTTTGAAGCTTAATTGCTTCAAGTCTCTTAAGACACGAGGAGTTTCCTGTGCTTGTAAATTGTAATGGAGAGGAATTTGTGATTATGATGAAGTGGTTATTTTTTATTTCATCTTTTGTGTTCGCCTGATAGTTGTTGTGATGGAATTTGGAATTGACATTAATGGTGCAATGATCCCAACTTTTAATCCTCGATCCACATAATAATCTCAGGTTTTCTTCTAAATTTTGACGCTATCTCTTTTGTAATTACTACAGTGTAATGTATCATATTATACAATTTCAACACAGTGCAATTACTACCATGTACTATCTCTTTTATAATTACTACAGTGTAATGTAATGGCCTACTTATCATATCCTAGAGAACAAAGTCTCAGCTAACAACTATCACACAATATATGCAAGCTCGAGAGTACTCCTCTCGGCATCATCAATCCACACATAATAAGCATCTCTAACATCAGTTTAATATAACATCTACAATCACACAATATCTCTATACAGTAAAGATCAAACTATCTAGCTTGCAAATTTAACACATATTACATAACATACATATCAAGTTCGGTATTTATGTACAAGCATAAACTATTCATGGGTGACATAATACAAGTAAGGTTCTCCATGTAGTTTCTAAAAGAGACATCCACGCAGCTTTAAGTGTCGGGCCTTTGCTCTTATTATTACCTAAAAATGTTGTTAATTTTAAAGTATGAGCTCGACAGCTCAGTAAGTAAAGAGAAGTCCAACTAGTGAAATACATATAACAATATGAAACATGAGTTGTGCACTATGTAATAAGCATAAACATGTATCGAACAAGATAAAAAATAAACTCGAAAATACAATAAAGATAAAGCAAACAGAATAGGTATTCAAGTGATACAATTCATCAACTAGGAAAGTTCAATTTACTTGTCTATTCATTTTATTATTTAATAACTCGTATTTCAACGGATATATATTTTACCCAAATTCATCTCGATACTTTATATATAGAGACTCATGACATATCAAGTGACCATTCCATTATCTTTTTATCTCACTGAACTCATAATAAAATACTTTTATTTTATTACATTTATACAAATATATCACACGAACACAACGCATGTAACATGCAATGCATGTATGCATATTTTCCTCATCTTCTCCTCCCCCCACCACCTTCCTCCCTCTGGTCACTCCCTCCGTAAATTATGTACAACAATTTGTACGAGCATTCGACATATAGTCACATATACATACTCCCTTCTGTCCCTTCATGGCCCTTCCTCAAAAAAAGAAAAAAAAAAAAACACACACACACACACATATTACAATACACGCATATAATATATGCACGAATATATATATATATATATATATATATATATATATATATATATATATATATATATATATATATATATATATATATATATATATATATATATATATAGCTTTCTCATCTTTCTCCATCAGCAAACCTTCCTCCATGTTATGCAATACATACATATTTATAATAGCAATACATCGTTTATCCATATAACATATCAATTAGCACATTAATACTAACAACTAGTCAAGTTCACATTTTCTGGTTTATCGATTTAGTTTCCATAAATTCACACCTGTGTTTGTTTAATATATATCTTATACATACACACACACGTATATTGATCACCAGTGTCGTATTTTATACAGCGATTTCCCATTTGATTTTATTGACGTATTCAATACTATTTCTCAAGCTTTTGGTTCATGAATGACTCAGTAATAGATTCAAGATTTTTTTTTACCGATATTAATACATTATTTCAGTGCAATCACGAGTGACACAATTTTGAACTTAATCTCGATCAATATATGTGTGTGTGTGTGTATTATCGCACTTTATAGTTTGAAACAAATTTTGGGGATATCAATCGTGAAATGAGCTGAGAGTTTTTTCGTTGTTATGATTAATAAGTTTACACTATGATTAACACCATTATTTACAACATGATTAACAAATTTACACAATTTATCCCATAATTAACAAGTTTACACAATTTACCCATAATTAATAAGTTTCACAATTTACCTTATGACTAACAAGTCTACGCAATTTACATGATAATTTACAAGTTTCCGATAGGATACGGGAATCAAAAATTTCAAAATTCAACTATGAAAACAAGTGATTACAAGAGGGAAACTTTACTAACTCTCGATTTGGTGTTTTTCGATATCGACGAACCTCATGTAATTGCCGCAATAATTTCTATTTATTTTTTCATATATTAGAAATTAGGGTTAACATGTAATTATTCATCAAAGAAATTTAATTAAATGACAAAAGGTGCTAGCTTCCTCTTAATTGGTTAATTATTTTATTTTTTTTAGCCACTAAGCTCACACCTCATCTCCTCCTCTTTCTTGCTTACGCACCCCTTATCCCTTCATTTTTCTCGCTCATGGGTCAATGTTGGCTGAGCCAACTTGACTCGGGTCTGGTCTTGGGCCAAGCTCGAGTCTAACCGACTTCAATGGAGGAGAAAATAAGAGAAAAAGAAGAAAAGAAGAGGAAAGACGAAAAAAGGAAATTAAATGGTGAGATTTAATTGTAGGAAAAGCAAGGTTTTTTCTCAGATGGAAAGAGGAGATAATTTGGGGATTTTTGTTCTTGGGTGAATAGTAACTCAAGAGAGGGAATATATATAAGTGAGAAATTAAAGAATTTGGGTGACAATATTTATCTTAAAAAAAATCTAGATCTCTCTCTCTCTCTCTCTCTAACTCTTGTCTTCATTCATCTATTTATAAAAATTCATATACATATATATATATATATAAGAGAGAGAGAGAGGGAGAGAGAGAGAGAGACTTGTGTCATTACAGAAGGATTCGAAATCAAATCTTTCCCACTTAAATACAGCTCTATAACATTCAAGTGCAAGATCCACTTCATTGAAGTTGATTTACATTATTTCAAGTAACTAAAAATAAAAAATCATTTATTTAGGAATACTTTTTCCATCCATCCACTAGGCGCAAAATGGACGGCTGGAATAGTGAATTGGTTAGTTTAACGTCTAGAATATTTTAAATTTTATAAAAAATAGTGTGTGAGGGTTTTTAAGTGTTTAGATCATAATAGAATGGTCAGATCGAGAATTTGTATGTCTAAAGATGTAAATCTAAGCAATATATTATTTTCGGCCGTCCATTTTGAAAAGTCACCTAGAGGGGGGGTGAATAGGTGACGATGCTAATCTAGTGAACTTAATGCGGAATTTAAAAACTAATTGCAATTACAACAATGATGCACACACAAGCAAGTATAAGATACACAAGCAAGTATAAGATATAGCAATTTGCACAATACACAAAGTAAAGAGAGAGATAGAGAGAGTCAATGGATCAAACGCAAACACAGAGATATGTTATCGAGGTTCGAGCACCCAGCTCTACATCCCCGCCTTCGACACACAAAGGATTTCTAATCCACTAGCTAGTTCACAAAGAACTCTCACAAGGAGTACCCAACTCCTCTCTTTACAATCACAACTTCCTCCTTGAGGCACAACTCCAAGCCAACAATCTCCTCACAACTTGAGAGATTTCCAAACTCAAAACCAATACAAGGATCACCTCACAACCTTGAGGGATACAACCCAATAGTCAAACTTCCTCAACACAATGAGGGAAAGGCACAAAGCCAAGCTAAAGATAGGGTTTACAACTTAGTGGTTTCAAACAACAACCACAAAACAATCTCTTTTCCCACACAAAATCCTATAGAAAAGATAGTAGATTTTAGCTCAAGTGTGGAAAAAACCAAGGGATTTGAAACCAGCAACTCAAAGAAAATCTTTGGGAAATAAATGAAACCAAGATAGAGAAGTTCAATTCAAAAGCTTTTCCCAAAACCCTTTCTTTGATTTTTCAAACCCTAAAGAAAACACCAAAAAGATTGTTCGATTTGAATCCAAAAACCTATTTTGATTGCAGCAAAAACACCTGAGAGAATGAAAATTTTAGCCCAAAATTCTTAGAGAAAAACTCTTGCAAATGGGGTATTTATAGGCTAATCTAGAAAATAGCCGTTGGCAGTAGAACTGCCAGAAATACCCTGGCGGTCGACCGCCCGGTCGACCGCCCAATGGTCAATTTTTGACCGTTGTCAGCTACCGGTCGACCGCCCGGTCGACCGAAACAAACAGAGAGCAGCCTGCTCTCAGTCCGGTCGACCGGTCCGGTCGACTGTCCCAGTGTCTCCAAACGTGCACAGATCAGTGCACGTCGGTCGACCGTCCCGGTCGACCGACCTCAGCCCTAGTCGGTTAGTCAGGTTACTAGTCGACTTGGTTGAAGTCTGGAACAGAAAATTCAATTAGAAATATGTTTAAAAATTCTTTTATCTTTTCTAAAAATCACCAAAAATAGTTTTTATCATTTTGCATTGATATATAAACATGTGGTAAAAAGTTTAGCTCAAATATCAATCAATATGAACTATTTTTGTGTTATAGAAATTTTGTCAAAAACCAAAAACTGTATTTTCTAAAACTTGGATTTTGAATAGAAAATACATTTTGTCAAAAACTCTTCCAAGTACAAAAACATGATACTTAACCACATTTAGGCATGATGCATATGGATAGAAATCCAATATACATGAAACAAATATATATCATAGTTTTTGTCGTTAATTCCAAAATATGTTTTGTCAAAAATACCAAAACATATAACACATGAATAAAGGAGTCAAAACTAAGTTTGTCTAGAAAATTAAAGCATGCATGTATATAGAACAAATCATATATACATTAAACCATGTAAACTTGTTTTGATCTATCTATTCATGAAAACCAAGATCGGTTAAACCTAAAACCGAAAAACCAAAACCAATATTCAAAACATGAAACGTGTGTGTTGTGAAGTTGAGCATTATCATACTAATCTAATCTTTACAATTAGGCTCTAAACACAAACTAAACTAGGGATACCTAAGTCTTCTTGTAGAGCGCCGTCTCCAAGTTGACTCGGTCCAAACCGTGATTCACCAAGCTTGACTCCAATGAGTGCTAGATGTCATCTTTGATGCTTAGGCTCTTGAATCACCTTGTGAAAGATGTGTGGAAGCTTTCACCAACTAATATCTTGTTAAATATCTGAAACTTAAACATTGCAAGATTATTAGTACACATAACTACATGAGTTAATCATCATCAAAACTAGAGTGGAAGGCCTTTGGGCCAACAATCTCCCCCTTTTTGATGATGACAAAACTCATGGAGTTATATATGCATGGATTAAAGTAAAGCTTCAAAGAAGCTCCCCCTTAACTCATGCATAACAATAAAACATATAAGATATGCAATGAATGTTCTTAAATTCAAAGAAGCTCCCCCTTAACTCATGCATAACAATAAAACATATAAGATATGCAATGAATGTTCTTAAACACATATAAACATGTTCTGGATACCAATTAAAATAAAACATAAACAATGAAACATGCTCTTGATACCAATAAAACAATAATATTGAAACCAACATATTATTACTAATGAAAATCAACTAAAACATTTGCATAAATCAACCATGCATATAAACTACAAATTCTTCTCCCCCTTTTGTCAATCATCAACAAAGGGGTAAAAATAAACATAATGAAAACAAATACTTCTCCCCCCTAAATCTTCAAAACAAAGAAGCAATAAATTATTCCAAGGGTTAAAACCAAAGTCAATATGATATTAATTGAAAATAACAAACTTTGAAAAATGCCAAATCCTATTTGAAATAAAACAAGGCATTGAAACAAAATAACATTTTATATCAAAATGAAAACAAGTAATGTAAACTTGATACCAATAGATAATAAAAAATTGATACCAAATTTAAGGAAACAAATAGCATCTTGATACCAAAAGAAGATATTTTTCATTATAAGCATATGATACCAATTACTTTAATATCATAAAGTTAGGGAGTGGGAAACAAAAACAATGGTAAACCAAATACCAATTGAAATATAAAATACGAGTTTTCTCCCCCTTTATGAAATACCAAAAGAAAATATGCATAGGCTTGAAATAAGATACCAATTGAAAATTAAATCAATTGAAACATGATATTCATTAAAAATTCAAGCTTAGCAATCTTAAAATTATGATAAAGCTTGTATATGGATACCAATTGAAAAACTCAAGCTTAACATAACCAAAATTTGTGCTTCAAGATATAGGGATATAATAAGCACAAATAAATCATCTATATATGTATGTAAGAAATAGATACCAATTGAAATTGATACTATATGAAGTGTAAGCATACATATATAAAATAAAACATACATGAGTATACAAAAGGATGTCAAGATTGATACCAATTGAAAGAATTCAATGATACCAATTGAAACAAGAATAAGATCAAGTGTATGACTCATATCAACTACCACCCATTTCATGTTCAAGTTTAAAATGATTTTCATTATAAAGCATACATAAGCATGATCTCCCATCCAACCGCCCATTGAAGGTAGGGGTTTTCAAAAATAGATTTAGAAATATAGTATGTTTGAAAAACTCTACCTCATGAAGAATATCACAACTAGTCATATGAATCAACTAGTACGAAATCCTTCAAGATAAAACACAAAGATTTTTCATGAAACATGAGAATCACATGATCACCAAACACTCAAAATCTATATGACACCAATAGTACTCATGAAAATCAAATCATGAGAAAACATCAAAATAAGGTGAGTGTACAAGTGTTGTGAGAAACATATCATCATGAAAATGGACAATTAAGCTCAATATAGTAATCATCAAGATATGAAACATAAGTGAATCATGAAATCCATGAAAGTTCATCTAGGATGTGAAATCACTAATTGAAATCCATGATACTAATTGAAAAATCATCTTAAAAACATGAGCTTCAACATAGATGTGAGATCACTTAGAAACATGAAATTCATCCATATGATTTAAGCTTCAAGGCATATGTATGTCATGTACAAACTAAAGTATACATACATATCCTAAACACAATGAGTCCACAAAAGTATATGCATGAAGGCACGTGGCTCAAGGATGTACATGTATAATCAATAGTTTGGACAAGATACACATATACATGAAGTTAAACAAATAAACACGAAATTAAGAAAAACTAAATTTTCACCAAAACTAATTTCATTTCAAGGTATATGTATGAATTGCCAACACAATAAGTGTACATACATATCCCTAAACACAATTGAGTCCATATATATAGATTTGCATGAAAGGCAAATGACTCAAAGGGTATACATGTATATCTTAAGGTTTGGCAAAATAAACATATACATGAAATGAAAACTCATATACATAAAACAAATCCAAAAATAGGAATACAAGTTTAAAATGCATGAATCATCAAAACTAGACTATGCTAGAACATCTAATGGGTACAAATACACATCCAAGCACAAACATATATAAAGGTTTACTTGTGGCCCATTCTATGTACAAGTATAAATCCTAATCTTAATGAAAACTAACATCTAAACAAGTAATCAATTCATGAAGCATAAAACGAGTCATAAAACAATAATATTATAAAACGATCCACATGCTATAAGAATCATGATATACATAATATCAAAACAATTGTGAAAACACAAATTATGGATTCATCTAAACAATGGAGATATCAAATTGCAATACATGCATAGCAATAAACACACTATTCAAAACATGAATCATTAAAATGAAAGTCATACAATCATGAACATCAAATGATCATTATGCATATGCATGTGCACTAGATCTAGAGCATACATGTTAGTTTAAACAAGGTGAGACACTAAATATAGATCCATATGAAGCAAGGGTGCTCAAGTAGCTAAACATGTACAACCTTAATCTAATGAACATGGCACAATGCATAATGAACAACAAAACACAAACTGTTATAAAAGATGAACCTAGAAAGCATGTAAACACTAAATGGAGTAAGGGATTGTTACCAAAACCGAAGAGGCAACTTTCCATGTCTCCAAAACCCGGTGGTCCTCCCACCAATTCTCCTTGAGAGTGAAGCATCCAAATGGTTCTCTTTTAAGCTTAGAATGCATCCACCTCAAGGCACCAATGCCCTCAAGTGATGCGAGAGCTCCCACCTACATCAAAAGTTAAAGCGGTGGTTTTTGGTACCCATTTTCTTGTGGGTCCACGGGGGTTAATATCTTTTCTCACCCAAACATAATTAGTTGCTAAATTTTCATTATAAATACGATCATAACAAAATCTAGCAAGATGGCCTTTCGGCCACAATGTGTACAAGTGTACACATGAGCATACATGTTATGATTGTGTCCGTGATGGGCATGTGCATGCCGTGTTGGGTGTGCATGCATAGTTGGAACTTGTTTCTTGCGAACCAAGGATTCCAAACGAGTGTGGTTCATGGCACAATGGCTCAAAGTGGAGCCCAAACAATCAACACTTTTCTTCAAAATATTTATATCATTTTCTATGCTAGAAGACAAAGTGGAGCATGCTACAGGTGTGCAAGAAGTAGAAGCTACACTAGCATGACAAACATGAATATCTTTTTGCAAGGATTTATTTTTAATCAAAACCAAATCCAATTCTTTTGTAATTGCATCAATATCATTTTTCAAAGTGAGATTTTCTTTAAAAGTAAAATCTAATTTTGAAGATAAGATCTCATTGTGCTTTACAACATCATCACAATCATTTTTGTTTTTCAAAAATTCATTTTCCTTTAAAGCAAGTTCGAGTTGAGATTTAAGTGAGTCACATTCACTTGCAATCTCTTCCTTCTCTTGCAACATCAATTCAAAATTAGAGCATAAATCCTTTAATTCATTTTTCAAAACAAGATTATCATCTTTCAACAAATCATGTTTTTCTAACAAATTTTCAAGCTTTTGAACAAGTTCCATATTTAAAGTTTGAACTTCAAAACATCCATGACAATAGGAACTAGAGCTATCATCTATTTGAGAATCCGATTGTACCTCAAGGGAGTTCTTCCCTTGGACCATGAGGCATTGCTCTTCGAACTTTTCTCTCTTAGATCTCCTCATCTTGTTGATAATCCTTGGAAGCTCGGGAGAAGTCAAGATGCTCCAAACTGCAAAAGCCGAATCATAACGATCAAAAACATGTAATAAATGTTCATTTAGAGATGCTCTAAGTGCCCTAAGAGCTAATGCATTGGCCTTCTTATGCTTGCTACTATTTGGGAGGGATTCTATGGTAATGGCTTGATAAACTAGATGTCCTAGGTCTTTTAAATGTTTAGTCATATTAGCCTTCCAAGCATCAAGTCTAAAATGATCAAACATAGGAGGGCTAGCCATAAGTGCAAACTAAATGTGTGCAAATGAAAATGCAAATGAAGATTAGCAAACCAAGATCTCACTCCTAGGTGGTTAAACCTAAATATCAGGAGCGCTAGCTCTGATACCAATTGAAAAGTCACCTAGAGGGGGGTGAATAGGTGACGATGCTAATCTAGTGAACTTAATGCGGAATTTAAAAAACTAATTGCAATTACAACAATGATGCATACACAAGCAAGTATAAGATATAGCAATTTGCACAATACATAAAGTAAAGAGAGAGAGAGATAGAGAGAGTCAATGGATCAAACGCAAACACAGAGATATGTTATCGAGGTTCGAGCACCCAGCTCTACATCCCCGCCTTCGACACACGAAGGATTTCTAATCCACTAGCTAGTTCACAAAGAACTCTCACAAGGAGTACCCAACTCCTCTCTTTACAATCACAACTTCCTCCTTGAGGCACAACTCCAAGCCAACAATCTCCTCACAACTTGAGGGATTTCCAAACTCAAAACCAATACAAGGATCACCTCACAACCTTGAGGGATACAACCCAATAGCCAAACTTCCTCAACACAATGAGGGAAAGGCACAAAGCCAAGCTAAAGATAGGGTTTACAACTTAGTGGTTTCAAACAACAACCACAAAACAATCTCTTTTTCCCACACAAAATCCTATAGAAAAGATAGTAGATTTTATCTCAAGTGTGGAGAAAACCAAGGGATTTGAAACCAGCAACTCAAAGAAAATCTTTGGGAAATAAATGAAATCAAGATAGAGAAGTTCAATTCAAAAGCTTTTCCCAAAACCCTTTCTTTGATTTTTCAAACCCTAAAGAAAACACCAAAAAGATTATTCGATTTGAATCCAAAAACCTATTTTGATTGCAGCAAAAACACCTGAGAGAATGAAAATTTTAGCCCAAAAATTCTTAGAGAAAAACTCTTGCAAATGGGGTATTTATAGGCTAATCCAGAAAATAGTCGTTGGCAGTAGAACTGCCAGAAATACCCTGGCGGTCGACCGCCCGACGGTCAATTTTTGACCGTTGTCAGCTACCGGTCGACCGCCCGGTCGACCGAAACAAACAGAGAGCAGCCTGCTCTCAGTCCGGTCGACCGGTCCGGTCGACCGTCCCAGTGTCTCCAAACGTGCACAGATCTGTGCACGTCGGTCGACCGTCCCGGTCGACCGACCTCAGCCCTAGTCGACTAGTCAGGTTACTAGTCGACTTGGTTGAAGCCTGGAACAGAAAATTCAATTAGAAATATGTTTAAAAATTCTTTTATCTTTTCTAAAAATCACCAAAAATAGTTTTATCATTTTGCATTGATATATAAACATGTGGTAAAAAGTTTAGCTCAAATATCAATCAATATGAACTATTTTTGTGTTATAGAAATTTTGTCAAAAACCAAAAACTGTATTTTCTAAAACTTGGATTTTGAATAGAAAATACATTTTGTCAAAAACTCTTCCAAGTACAAAAACATGATACTTAACCACATTTAGGCATGATGCACATGGATAGAAATCCAATATACATGAAACAAATATATATCATAGTTTTTGTCGTTAATTCCAAAATATGTTTTGTCAAAAATACCAAAACATATAACACATGAATAAAGGAGTCAAAACTAAGTTTGTCTAGAAAATTAAAGCATGCATGTATATAGAACAAATCATATATACATTAAACCATGTAAACTTGTTTTGATCTATCTATTCATGAAAACCAAGATCGGTTAAACCTAAAACCGAAAAACTAAAAACCAATATTCAAAACATGAAACGTGTGTGTTGTGAACTTGAGCATTATCATACTAATCTAATCTTTACAATTAGGCTCTAAACACAAACTAAACTAGGGATACCTAAGTCTTCTTGTAGAGCGCCGTCTCCAAGTTGACTCGGTCCAAACCGTGATTCACCAAGCTTGACTCCAATGAGTGCTAGATGTCATCTTTGATGCTTAGGCTCTTGAATTACCTTGTGAAAGATGTGTGGAAGCTTTCACCAACTAATATCTTGTTAAATATCTGAAACTTAAACATTGTAAGATTATTAGTACACATAACTACATGAGTTAATCATCATCAAAACTAGAGTGGAAGGCCTTTGGGCCAACACATTTGGCGCCTACTTGATTGATGAGCAAAAAGTATTCAAACTACATGACTTTTGATTTTTAGTTACCTGAAATAAATTAGATTAACTTCAACGAAATGGATTTTGCTTTAGTATGGTATATGATTGTATTTAAGTTGGAAGGATTTAGCCTTAAATTCTTCTGGAATGACACAAGTCTATCTACTCACATACTTGTATTTATCTGTTCTCACTCTACGTACACATTAAAATATGCTTAAAGCTTAAGCATAATTAATTGTTCATTAACTAAGTGATCAAATCTACGACCACACGAAAGTAATTAAATTATCGTCTCTAATTATTTCTTATATACACATTAATCAAATATTAAATTTTAAATAAGGTGATTTGTAATTGGATTAATTGCTCAAGAATGAAGAAAATAATACATGATAGTCTACCATTGTGGAAATGAAGAGCTTGGCGAGTTCCACCAATAAGATAAGGTGGCTCATGCCTAAGGATGGGAAGATCACTACTAAGTTCTTGTTCATTTCTTCTTGTGAAAAGTAGTTGTAGATTGAAGATATTTAAAGGTTGAACCAACTCAAAATATTGAAATTGCTATATCCATATTTCAAATCATCAATTAATAAGCTTGGATTGAGCTACCGTCCCTACAAAACAATAGACTTGAGGGTTAGGGAAATAGGGTAATAATGGATATCATGAGACTTGAGTTTGGGGAAGAAGGACTTAGACTTGTTATATAATACCTAAGGGCATATGGGTAATTTTATAATTCATTTTTTACAGAGTTAGGTAATTAACAACGTAAGAGAGGAAAGTCAACGAAATAGAACATTATGAGGTCTTGCTAAAGGTGGTCTAAATGTTGAAGGGTTTTTCACTGTATTCCCCAGAAATCGTTAAATAAATGAAAGCAAACATAATATAATCTTTAAAAATAAATTGTAACACCCTATTCCCGAAATACATACTTAGATATATGTCCCAATTTTTCGCTCGTATTTTCCTATTTTCCCCTTATTTATTTTTCTTTTATTATTATTATTTGGTACCGGGCCCAATCTCTTTCCTTTACACAATAATACTATTTGATTTGACTTTTCAGGTAGTTACATTGGACATGTTTCAGTTTTAGATATTAATTTTCAATATTTTAGATTTTTTCTAAATTTTCAGGAATTTTTCTGATTTATTTTGAAAAAAACACCTAAATTTGGTGTCATCCAGTATCTTCGATCGATTTTAAAATTTTTAATTTGCGAAGAGGGTTGAATTTTTTGAATCTGATTTCATAGTGTTCCTCGAGGTAATATTTTCTATTTTGGAGAATTTTTGGGGATTTTTCTGAGTTAGTCAAAATTTGATCAAATAAAATAATATTATTTTCTTTTCTTTTCCCCAATCTTCTTATTTTCCCACTTTTCTTTTCTTCTTTCTCCTTTCTCTTTTCTTTTTTCTTTCCCTTTCATTCCCTTTTTCCTTTTCATTTTTTCCCTTTTCCCTTTTCTTTTTATTTTTTCTTCTTTTTTCTTCTACAAGCTTCCTCCCCTTTCTCCTCTTTTCTATCCTCTTCTTTCTTTTTCTCTTCGTTTCTCCTCATTCCTCTCTCCCTCTCTTCCCTGAACGACGTAGCTCTTTGCTCCCTTTTTCTCTCTTCCCAATCCCTCTCTCTACACCCTCTCTTCATCTCTCTATCTCCTATATCTCTATCTTCCCAAGATCACCTCGACTTCCTCCTTGCCACCGACGCCTCTCCACCGTGGCCTTCCTTCGGTGCCAGCTCCACCGCTAGCAGTCCCTAGCCACTGACCCCTTGCTCCGGTGAACATCCCCAAACTCCACCACCTTCTCTCCATTGCTCTTTTATTACCCCTTTCTCCCCTCCTATACCCATCACCATCTTTAGCTCCAGCGGCGGCCCTTCTACAACACCACCCTCCTCCGGCCTAGTACCCTGACACCACCACTCCCTACCCATCTCCTCCTTCTCATATAATTTCATCTCTACCACATCCACCACCAATCAACACTACCATCATCATCATTTTCTCTTCCCACTCCTTCACCGACCCCCACTTGGCCATGCTGCCGGCTAGCTAGGATAGCCAGTCGACCCCCTCTCCTCCCGAACTCCCTCTCTCTTCTTCCTTCTCCTCCTCCTTCTTCCTTTTCTTCTTTTTTTTCTTCTTCTCTTCCCTTAACTCCCCTCCCCTCTCTTCCTTTGGCTGCTAGCCATCTACGGCCAGGCCAGGCTTGCCGGCTACGCCACCCTAACTCCAGCCGCACGCGCAGCCCCCAGGTGCCTTCCATCTCTTCTTCCCTCCCCCTTTCTCTCTCCTATGTACTCTTTCTATCTCTCATTCTATTTCTCTCTTTCCTCTCTCCGTTCCCTCTCTAGCTCTCTCTCTCTCTCTCTCCACATTCCCTCTCTCTAAATCTCTCTCTCCTTTCTCTCTTTTTCTCTCTCTTCGCGCACGTGAGCGCTAATGCCTATGGCATTCCCTGAAGCCTGGTACCATGTCCGAGATTGTCATTAGCTGAGTACCTCTTTTGTAAAGTGGC
Source organism: Agave tequilana (assembly GCA_038442645.1). NCBI lineage: Eukaryota > Viridiplantae > Streptophyta > Magnoliopsida > Asparagales > Asparagaceae > Agave > Agave tequilana. The sequence continues at coordinate 17,268 of JAVJIF010023997.1, read as the reverse complement.
GGGTACTCTCTTTGGTATTTTGGGTGATAGCATAATTGTAATGTTTAGGTGGTTGTATATTTGATTATGTTTGTATATTTGGTGGCATTGTTATATTGTGTAGATTTTTTATATCTGTGTTGGTGTTATTTTGTATTTATGTAGACGGAGGTTGTATTGTGTACGCGGTGTAGTAGTTGTAACTGTGTGGTAATTGTAATAGTATAGGTGATACTTGTATATATGCATGTGTTTGCACTAATATTTATGCAGGTACTTGTACAGTCTCTAGGCTCAGCCTCTGGGCTATCTTCTGCCTTCAGGCTCAGCCTCTAAGGTTAAACCCTTTAGGTTTTACTACAACCCTTCGGGCTTTTCTTTATAGCCTTCGGACTTAAAAATCTGGATTTTCATATGCTCCGTCTGGTAGGCGAGCCTAACGCTCTACGCTTTACCACTAACTCCGTCCGAGCGTAGTTACACCGTGAGTGGGACTTCGTCACGTGCGTTAGCATAGCGTTCATACGCTCGCTTCGCCGTGTGTATTCAGCTGTCTCATGAACGGTAACCACGCCAAGCGTGATAGCGTCTAGTGCTGTACGTTATCTTCGCTCGAGGCTTGCTTAGCTCTACTTGTTTATTCGCTTGGTTGTTTAATAATTATTATTATTATTATAATGGTTGCTAATTTATTATTATAATGGTTGTAAAGAGTTTGAAATATTTAATTATATTATTTTCTTGTATCGTGTTACATAACTGGTTTATCGCCTGTTTGTCAATCATCTGACATATTATTTACTTGATACTTGACTTGTCTGACTCATGATTATCACTTTACAGGGACCTCATATTACTATTTTATTTTATATATATATATATATATATATATATATATATATATATATATATATATATATATATATATATATATATATATATATATATATATATATATATATATATATAGTGAGTTGATCCCCTAAGAACGGTTCTCACGAATTCATGTGAGAATTTTTACGTGGGCCGTCGGATCTGATAGAGATCTAGTTTTATTTGATTTGATCTATCAGATCCGACGACCCACGTGAAAGTTCTCACAGAAATCCGTGAGAACCGTTCTTAGAGGATCAGCTCCCTATATATATATATATATATATATATATATATATATATATATATATATATATATATATATATATTTATATATATATATATATATATATATATATATATATATATATATATATATATATATCCAGAGATCTTGTCCTGAACTCCTGTATCATGTCAGTTATATAATCTTGTTAATCCCTGTAAACTGATAATCATGGATATATAATATATATTATATATAGGATAATAAAATGGACAACTTATACCGAGATGAGGGAAACTGATGGTTACCATTATGGTTCCATGTTTATAGTGGCCACATCCTACTTCTTATCTTGTTAATGTCAGATTATTTGGATCATTGTCTCGGATATGCACGGGACCCAATATAAACATTGTTCCTCGGTCTTAATCAGTTTTCGATAACCAATCTCTACTTACTCATATGTGGATGTATGTGTGTTGTGGCGCTAGGACACATGTCTAAACATACGGGCCAGGCAAGTCTTAATAATAATATAATATGCATGTTACTGGATCCAATACTGACTCCCTATTATTGACTCCTGATATGCTTGGCTATCCTTGTGAAACTTGTGACACAACACATTACTCTGCACTAGATATAACACTTCCTCATTCGGATAATGGCATCTGCATATCAAAATTGGATTGAGTTTTACTGGAGTGCGGACTCTGATATGAACTTCCAGTGGTATAGGACACTGAAAGAAAATGATTAATAATAAGTAACACTGATTATTATTATTGTATAATTAAGTTATCATGCTCACCACTTATATATTATATTTGACTTGCTTGCTTCGGGATTTTATACTGCTTCTTAATCTATTATTATGAAGGCGACTCGAGTTTTATACACTCAGCCAACGGTGACATGACGTATAAGGTATATATATGAGAGTTTTCTTATTTGGATTCTCCTCTCAATGTACTAATCTCATGAATCTGAAACTGAGCTTGTATAACTGATTTTTGCCCACATTTGCGTTCGTCGGATTTTAATTCAGATTCCATGTTTTGAATTTTGATTCCGATTTTGAGTTTTACTATTTAGTACCTGGCCGCCAACTTGTGTAATACTATTCCTATGTACCACTATTATAATATTGTGCCTGTGCCACGCTAGTAACTCTCCTGAGATTGCTTAACTTTCTAGTTTACATTGCCTGCCCCTTGTTGGATATAATGCTTGGGCTACTGTACTTAATCTTCTGTCTTGTTTTTTTTGGTTTTGTATTGATTCTCTGTTTATCATTTATATTTACTGTTTCTTGTCTGCCTGCATGACTTGAGTACATGATACGCTTCCTGGTACACATGTGTTTGCCTATAAATGCCACTTGGCTTCATTTACGTACTCGTTGGGTTGCTTTCTGACAACCCCTGGACCTATATGTCCAGATTTTGAAGCTCAAAGCCTGATGGACTCTCCCATCATTGATCAGAGTGGCACAGTGGTAGCATAGTGGTCCTACCATTACTTTATTTTCCTCTTGTCTTTTCCTGACTGGCTCTCGAGATTTCTTTGGTTGCTCATGAACCTCTTCTAGCTTTTGTACCTTATAAATCTCTTTATAAATTATATTTTGTGCCTCTTGGTGATGTAATATTCATGTAATATTGGATCACGCTCTGTGATAACAGTATACTTGTACTATTTATGTCAGAATGTATATATCATTGTGCTTCCACACTTTGATTCTTGCATGTAATGATGCTTAGCGTACGATATGATGGTATTTTCGATCGAGGTGTTACAGTTTGGTATCAGAGCTTAGACTCTCACATCTTTAGTACAATCAGTCGATTTATAGTATAAACTAAGAATAATTATTAAATAGTATACCCTAAAGCTTGTTTAACTCAATTTATGACTAATCTTCAAGAATTATTTACCGACCTTAGGGTTTCTAATATGCATAGAGTTCAATCAATTTATTTTTATAGATCTAGGTTTTAGTTGTTGGAGATATTAGCAAGCTACTAAATAATTAGTTACACATATTCATGGTGGAATTATACATGGTATTTAAAGGTTGCATAAAAAAGATGAAACTGGAATAAAAGAAACACAAATAAAAATAACAACAAAAGAGATTGAAAGAAAAAAATGACCTTTTATTGAATCTGTCACCAACTCAGTATAGAGCCTTCTCCTCTCTTCAAATCTTCTTCAAAGAAAAAAATAGAAAAAAAAGTAAAATCAGAAAGAAATTGGATCTAAAGAAAATTCTAAGATTGAGCTTCTGAGAGCTGCACTTTCTCTATTACTCTGCAAGGGTATTTATATGGGATTTGAGAAGTAGAGTCCCATTACAGCATTGCACCTCAACCGCCACACCAACCGCGTCCAGCAAGCCGCGAAAATGTGGCTTTGGCCGCGTTTTCGCAACAAAGTCGTGGAGTCTGACCATGCGCTTTAGTGCATGGCTTCCTCTAGTCCGTCCATCTGGTGATCTATCCTTAGAATCTTCAGTAGATTTCTGAATTTTGAAATACAATGATTTCTTAAATAACTTGGAAATCAAGTTACCTCTAAGTCTGAATTAAATTCAAATTTTCTCCCTCTATCTTCATCATGTGGTGCAAGCAATCAAATTTAAATTGAAGTTCACATCTATTTTTAATTAGGATGAGGATTCATTCTATTCTATCCTTCTCCTCCTCTAGATTTTAAATCAAATTAGTTTAAAGCTCAAATTTAAATGAGATAGAAAAGATGCTTCCTTTATCTTCTCAGTTAATCTTTATTTTCATAATTCTTGTAGGCTTTTGGGCTTCTTTGGGACTTTCTCTTAGATTATGGAGGCCTGCACATCACTAAATAATAAATGAATTAAATAGTAATGTTTTAACAAAAATTAAGCATGAAAATGTCAATAATAATATGCATTGTTGATGACCAATCACACCCTCACACTTACCTTTTTGCTCGTCCTCGAGTAAAAATAAATGAATAAAAAAACTAATCTAACTATCTTAATCTCACTTTCGTAGGTATTATGATTGCACTTAGCACATGCAACAAGCTGTTAAACCTCTAGGTTACCCCTAGAAGATAAGTGTTATCTCGTGAGGGTTTTCAGTGGGCTACACCCACAAAATACATAAAGAAAAAAAATTAAAAGTTAGTATTTTCGAAATTCATTTTTAAAGAGAAGAATATTTGAAATAATTTTCAAAGAAATCAAGCAATCTATAAGTCTTAGGATTGTCAAATTATTTATTTTTATACTTAGTCTCAATACAAATATTTATTATCAATTTAGGTTAGGATTAAAACTGAATTTCTCACTCAATATATTATTTTACCCTATGCATCTTTGTGATCGTGTATTGTTGACTTAGAAAGTTTCAACTCCAACTCTTATGCCTCATAATTTTATTTCTTTTCTTTTTATATATATTATTATAGTAATAATATTTTCTAATTTGCCTATGTAACGAGTTTAGGTCGATGACTCTCAAATCGGACGATTTTAGGGCACCGGGTGAGAAAACACCCCTAAGACTTAAAACTCGAGCAAACAAGGCCACAAAACTAAGGATTTGTATAAATCCACTTTTAGGCGTGAATATTTATGCTTCATGAGGCACAATTATCCAGCTTAAATGATCTTTATTTATTATATATATTTTTAAAATATTCCCCTTTTTTATAAGGCAGAAGAGTTTTTGTTACAAATCTTAAGTGTGTAAGTGTTTTAAGAATGCATATTTCATTAAGGTAAAAATATCAAGACTAAATTACTTTTTTAATTTTTTCTCTTAAACCTAAAAATCGAATAAATGCTCTTATGTTGATCAAGTAGTAAGAAATCCTAATTATGATTTTTCTATTTCTTAAAATTAACTTAATTACTTACAAAAAAATAAGTCAAAATATTATTTTCTTTTTCAAAAAGTTTTTTAACTTCTTTTAAAAAAAATTCAAAAAATATTATTTTGATTTTTTTATGTTATTAAATTTCTATGTTAGACTTTTGTTAATTGGTTACCCTTCACACCTATCTCATGCATTGTCCTCAATGTATGAATGTATTTACAAATGCATGAAATAAAATGACAGAAAAGTAGAGTTACCGATACATTGGGTCAAAAAGATCCATGGATGTGGCTGCTTTCGGTACTGATTTCAAGAATGGTTTCAAATGTTGACTATTTACCTTAAATTTATTACCATTCTTAGAGTCGAATATCTCAAGGCTCCATGTGAAAACACAGTCCTAATAACGAATGGCCCTGTCCATCTTGATTTCAACTTTTCTGAAAAAAGGTGAAGTCTAGAATTATAGAGTAAGACTTTTTATCCTGGGACAAAAGTTTTTCTCATGATGAACTTATTATGAAAAACCTTATCCTTATCTTTCGTAATCTTCGTATTTTCGTATGCCTCGTTCCTTAACTCTTTAAGTTCAGAAATTTGCAATTTCTGAAGTGCACTAGCCTTATCTAGATTAAAATTTACCTGCTTAATTGCCCATAAGGCTCGGTGCTCTAACTCGACAAGAAGTTGGCAAGCCTTTTCAAAAACTAGCCTATAAAGAGATATCCCTAGAATCATTTTAAAGGCGGTCCTTTATGCCCATAAGGCATCCACTATTTGGTAGACCAGTCCTTCCTGTTTTGATTCACAGTTTTCTCCAAGATAGGCTTAGCTTGCCTATTTGAGACTTCTACCTACCCACTGGTTTAGGGATGATCCGGTGTGGATAACTTGTGTGTTGTGGCAAATTTCCGAACGAGCTTCAAAAGTTCTATTGCAAAAATGTGAATCATTATTACTAATTATGGCACGAGGGGTTCCAAAACGTGAAAAGATGATTTCTTTTAAGAACTTGACAATAACTTTGTTGTCGTTTATCTTACAAGGGATGGTTTCAACCCATTTGGATACGTAATCTACAGCCAACAAGACATATTGGTACCCAAATGAGTTAGAAAAGGGACCCATAAAGTCAATACCCCAACGTCAAAAAGTTCTACTTCTAAAATTGGGTTTAGGGGTATCATATTACGTTTCAAAATTCTTTCGATCATTTGGCATCTTATGCACCTCTTGCAAAAGTCAGATGTGTCTGTAAACAAAGTGGCCAATAGAACCCACTCTGTAGAACTTTTTTTGCTGTTTTTCGGGGACTAAAGTGTCCACCGCATGCAAGTTCATGACAAAAGGTTAGAACACTTTTTACTTTCTCATCGAGAATACATCTCCTAATGATTGATCAGAACAATATTTAAAGAGATAAGATTCCTCTCAAATGAAATATCGGACTTGAGACAAGAAATGATGTACATCTTGTTTTGACCAATGAGATAGGGTTTGGTTTGTGACTAAGTAGTTAAATATATCAGCTAACCAAGGTTCCCTAAAGGTAGTTAAAAGTTGTTCATTAGGGAAGTTATCACTGATTGGCAACTTGTTGGAAGAGGCATTTGGCACACGAGAGAGATGATCGGCGATGACATTTTTGACACCCTTTTTATCTTCAATTTTGAGATTAAACTCTTGAAGGAGAAGGATCCAACAAATGAGTCGGCCCTTCACGTCCTTTTTAGTATTAGGTCGAAGTGCGGAATGGTCGGTGAATATGGTGGTTTTGGTCCTAAGTAGGTATGGACGAAATTTTTTCAATAATACTACTGCCAAGAATTCCTTCTCAATTGTAGTATAATTCAATTGGGCATCTTTAAGAGTCCCACTTGAATAGTAAATCACATGCTGCTTATTCTCTATGCGTTGTATTAAGACAGCGCTTATGATAAAATCAGAAGCATCGCACACGATCTCAAATGGTTTGGGCCAATCTGGGGCAAAAATTATGGACGCAGAGATAAGTTCCATTTTGAGCTTTCCGAAGCGTTAAGATATTCGTCATAAAAAATGAAGGGCATGTCTTTAGCTAACAGGCTTGTTAAGAGTCTAACAATTTTGCTAAAATCTTTGATGAACCTATGGTAGAAACTAGCATGTCCTAAGAAGAAACGGATGTCTTTCACACATTTGGGTTTGGGAAGCTCGGCTATGACCTCTATCTTCTCCTTGTTCACTTCAATTCCTTTTCTAGAGATCTCATGACCTAGGACAATCTCATGTTGTACTATAAAGTGACACTTTTCTCAATTTAAAGTCAAATTCTTTTCTGTGCATCGTTTGAGCACAAGTTCTAGATGATGGAGACATTGGTCGAAAGAGTCTCTATAGACGGAGAAATCGTCCATGAAAATCTCTAAGAAATGTTTGACCATGTCAGAGAATAAGCTTAATTAACAATGTTGAAATGTCGCGGGTGCGTTGCATAAACCGAAAGGCATTCGGCAATAAGCAAAAGTCCCAAATGGACACGTGAATGTTGCACGTGAATGTTGTTTTCTCTTAGTCCTCCGGGGCTATGGGGAATTGGTTATACCCCGAGTAACCGTCTAAGAAACAGTAATACTCGTGGCCCGCTAATCGATCAAGCATTTGGTCGATAAATGGAAGAGGAAAATAGTCTTTGCGGGTGGCAGCATTTAACTTACGATGATCAATGCAAACTCGAATCTTTGTAGGGAGTATTGCTTGAACTAACTCTTGTTTGTTATTCTCTACCACTGTAAAACTGGATTTCTTAGGTACCGCGTGGATGGGCTGACTTATTGGCTATCAGAAGTGGGATAAATTATCCTATTATCTAAAAGTTTCACTATTTCAGCTCGTACCACTTCTTGCATGATAGGGTTTTAAGCTACGCTGCGGTTCCCTCTTTAGTTTTGCCTCTTTATTTAAATGGATTTGGTGTTGAACTATAATCGGACTTTATCCCTTATGTCGATCATCATCCAACCAATGGCCTCCTTATGCTTTCTAAGGATTGTCATAAGGTCTTCCTCTTTCCTGTTAGTTAAATTGGATGCAACTATAACTGGTAGAATCTCTTGTTCACCTAGGAAGGCATATTTGAGATGCTTGGGCAAGACTTTTAGCTCTAAGGAAGGGGATGACCCGATAGGTGGAGGAGTAAGACTTATTTGCTCTTGACCTAATGAACTTGGGCTTGATGCCCACTCAATCGTAGAATTGACTATCTCGTCAAGGTTGAAATCCTCGAATTCTAACTCGGTATCAGACTTTCCTTCTAGTTCTATCTCATTTCTATGCTCACTAGTCACATTTTCAATTAGGTTGACCTCAAAGGGTTGGTCGTCCATGTCGTAGGGTGTTTACCTAAGTTGAAAACATTGACTTCCTTAGTCATGTCTCCAAAGGTCAATCTCATGGATCCGTTTCTACAATTTATAATTGCATTGGCAGTCAGCGAGGAAGGGACATCCCAAGATGACGGGAATTTGGGACCTAGAATTAGACATGGGTTGTGTCTCTAGAACAATGAAATCCACTGGGTAAATGAATTCTCCTACACATATAAGGATATCGTTAATTTCTCCCTTTGGAACCTTTATTGATCGGTCAGCTAACTGAATCATAACTTGAGTTAGGCTAAGTTTGCCTAACCCAAGTTGTTGATATATAAAAAATGAAAGGAATTAATGCTTGCTCTCAAATTAAGAAGTGCTCTACTAATTTCGACTTGATCTATTGTGCAAAAAAGGGTGGGACAATCAGGATCCTTGTACTTGACTGGGATCTAGTTGGACAACAGCTCACTAATGTTAGTGGCCAGAAAACCTTCTTGGGCACATTTGTCTTTGTTTTCTTGGTGTACTTGTCCTTAAGGAATTTGGCATAACTAGGGACTTATTGGATTACATCAAGAAGTGGTATATTAAGCTTAACTTAATTGAACACCTCAAGTATTATATCTATATGTGCATTATTATTATTCCTAAGCCTATTTGAGAATGGGGCTATAGGTTGGTGCACTTGTTTAGCTGACTTATCAACTTCAGTTTCTTTGAAGCTTGGTGGAGGTGGAGCGGAACTAGATGGAGTGGATGTTTGAGCTGGGTCCGGTGGCATGGATACTTAATTATCAACTTGTTGTCCTGACCTCAACGTATGAACCAAGTTAGACTGGTTTGGTTCTTGAGCCTCATTGGCTTGCCTAGGATTCCTAGGGTTTGACAATGGTTGACTTGGTAGAGTTTCCTTTTGTCTTTCACTAATTGGATTAGCTTGTTGACTCAGTTGTATCTCTATCCTAGTCATGACTTAAGCTGGTGTTTCTTGGCTTTTAACTAGAGTGTCCACCTTTCTTGCCATATTGGAGAGTCTTATTTTCATATGTGAATTTTGGAAAGAGGGTGGAGGACTTTGGTAAGGGAAATTTTATTGATAAGGAGATTGTTGGAAATTGTTGGAGAATTTGGGCTTTGATTGATCATTGTTGTTTGGGTCCCATGAGAAATTTAGTTGATGTCTCTAACCAGGATTATAGGTGGATGAATATGGATTGTAGACGAACCTTGTGAAGGATGCATTCATATTTTCTGGCAACATTTGATGAGCTAAAAAGACGGGACATTCCTCGAACACGTGGTTCATGGCCTGATAGTAAGTACAGACCGCCGAAGGTGTTGGGCTGACTTGCTTCACCGAGACTGGCTCCTTAGTTTTTAGAGATTCTAATCTTCGCATTACAGCAGTAGTTTAGCTTCGATAGCTATGTTTGCCTCAATAGAATGGGCACTTCTTTTAGAAGAGTTAGGGTCGTTAGTCCTAAATTTTTCAGAGTTGGTTCCTATTGGATGGTCTTATCAGCCAAATCTTCATATAAAACCATCCTTCATCTTCGTTCTTTTTCAAAATTCCTCCTTGGCACATAGATTCTAATAGGATTTTCGTTTGATACTCTAATCCATCATAAAGAGCTTGGCAAAGTCACCATTTCTCTATCCCATGATGAGGGCATTGGGCAAAGAGGTCCTTAAATATTCAAAATACTTCCAAAAAGGTTCATTAGCAGTTTGCTTAAACTGCAATTTGCTTTTCCTAATTTGCATAGTCTTGTGAACATGATAGAACTTTTCAAGAAGGCCTTGATGAAATTATGTCATGATGATATAGAACCAGCTTCTAGACTGTAAAGCCATTTCTTTACGAAGTCTTTCAAAAAGAATTGGACAAAATGTAATTTAACAGCATCTACCCTTAGGTTGGGTATTTTCATCATGAGACATATTTTCTCAGTTTCCCTTATGAAAAAGTATGCATCCTCAGATTCAAATCTATGAAACTTGAGGAGGGTGTTGATGTATTGTGATTTCAGCTCAAATTGGTTGTCTCCTACATTGGGGAGCTGAATGCAAGATAGAAGAGAGGTCCTAATAGGATAGCACCTATCCTGCAGTGATGGTGGTTGTACTATGTGTGGATCGAGTTTGGGTGGTGAACTGTTCCTAATTAGTCTAGATGTGGCTGACCAAGCTGACATGCGCAGCTAAACAAGCAAGTTTACTCAATCAATGAAGAAAAAGATCAAAATTAAAAATTAAAAATCCTTATTTAGGGTAAGCTTGGACCTAGATGACTCCTAACTTTAGATTATCTTTGGGAGGTATATTACCGACCGTAACCACAAATTAATCGGCCTGGTAGGTGGCAAGATCGGTGGGAGGTATCCGTCAAAGACGTGCCTAATTATGCCAAACCACCAACCTTTGAGATTTCGCCCCTCAATGCCCTACCTAGTCACCATTTTGGCAAGAATTAATTTCGAACAACTTTCTTCTTCAGTCAATCGCTTAATGAGCCCGAGTTACCCTAAGGCCAACATCTAGTCAATTTTTAATTTAGGTTTAGGGTTGTGAGTGCAACAAAAATAGTTTGTGAGCCAAGGATGGGGAATGATGTCCCTACCTTATGTTGTTTATGGGTTTTTCCCTTAAAATGTATTAGTCACGTGTACAAACAAATAGAAAAAAATTCACTCAAAAGCAGTAAATCAGGCAAGGGTGCTTCCTAGTCTATTGCAATATGGGCGTACTTTGTCGCCAATACTCTTCAACAAAAATTAAAAATATTTAAATAGACACGTGCATATGATGCAAGAGTCTAAATTATTTTATGTTAATCAACTAATAGGTTACTGTTAATTAATTAGCAGTATGTTGGGTGATCACAGAGAAAAATTATTAACTGCAGAAAATAGTAGTTGCAATTTGCAGCAGACCTGAAAAAATTGAAGCACAATGGAGCTACTATAGCCGTGGAAACACGACAATAACCGTGGAGACACAGCTGTTTAGTGTTTCCTCTGGCTCTGCCTTCTAGGACAGAGGCACAGATTTGCTAATTTTCTTGAGCTGCAGTAAATTTTCTTGTTAACAGGTTCTGCAAACAAAACAAAAAAAAAGAACAAAATAATTCATTTTAGAGAATATCGTGCCATTTTCTCCCCGACAACGGTACCAAAATTTTGATTGAGGAAGAAAAATTGAATTGAAATAAAGAAAAAGTTAGAGTTAGAAAGTTCTTAGTCTCTTCTCAATGTAACCACGTAGCAAGGGTTAGACGGGTCGATCTACAGGGAAGAATGCGATGGAAGCTTTTTGGAACAAATTCTCTAACAAATAGAAAAAAGAATTATGATTTTAAAAAAAGGTTTTAAATAGAAAGAATAGGCATAGCCGACTAATCATCTACCACAACCAAACACTAATCTATCAAGAATAAATATCATATTGAACCTATAAAGATTAATCCTAAATTATTGCTTCAAATTCAAGAAGAAAAGTAAGAAAGAAAGTAAACATAATTACAATATACAAGATAAAATTAAGCATTGGTTTATCAGAGCCTCAAAGTATAGTATAAGAAAAGTAGTTTTAACTTAACATTAAGCCATCAAAGCATTTAAGTATAGACTAAGAATAATTATTATATAGTATACCTTAAATCTAGTTTAACTCAGTTTATGATTAATCTTCAAGAATTATTTACTGACCTTAGGTTTCTAATATGCATAAAGTTCAATCAATTTATTTTTATATATCTAAGTTTTAGTTGGTGGAGAGATTAGCAAGCTATTAAAGAATTAGTTACACAATTCATGGTGGAATTATGCATGGTATTTAAAGGTTGCATAAAAGAGATGAAACTGAAATAAAGAAACACAAATAAAAATAGCAACAAAAGTGATTGAAAGAAAAATGGGCTTTTTATTGAATCTGTCACCAACTCAGTACAAAGCCTTCTCCTCTCTTCAAATCTTCTTCAAAGTAAAAAAATAGAAAAATACAAGTAAAATCAGAAAAAAAAGTGGATCTAAAGAAAACTCTAAGCTTGAGCTTCTAAGATCTGCCCTTTCTCTGTTGCTCTGCAGGAGTATTTATTGGAGATTTAAGAAGTAGAGTTCTATTACAACATGCATCTCAACCTCCACACCAATTGCGTCCATCAAGTAGCTGAAACGCTGCTTTGGCCTCATTTTCGCGACAAAGTCGTGGAGTCTGGCCACGCGTTTTGGCGCGTGACTTACTCTGGTCCGTCTATCTAGTGATCTATCCTCAGAATTTTCAGTAGATCTCTAAATCCGAATTAAATTCAGATTTTCTCCCCTTTATCTTCATCTTGTAGTGCAAGCAACCAGATTTAAATAGAAGTCCACCTCTATCTTTAATTAGGATAAGGATTCATCTTATTCTATCCTTCTCCTCTAGATTTTAAATCAAATTAATTTAAAACCCAAATTTAAATTAGATAAAAAAGATGCTTCATTTATCTTCTCAATTAATCTTTATTTTCATAATTCTTGTGGGCTTTTGTGCTTCTTTTGGCTTTCTCTTAGATTATGGAGGCCTGAGCATCACTAAATAATAAATAAATTAAATAGTAATGTTTTAACAAAAATTTAGCATGAAAATGTGAATAATAATATGCATTATTGATGACCAATCAATTTTCTATGCTGTCCCCACCTCTTTTGTGTTCATTTCCCTCCTTATCGAAATTTTGAGGACGAAATTTTTGTGAGGTGGGTCGAATATAACACCCCATTCTCGAAATATGTACTCAGATACGTATCCCGATTTTTCGTTCATATTTTCTTATTTTTCCCGTATTTATTTTTCTTTTATTATTATTTTTATTATTATTTGGTACTTAACCCGATCTCTTTCATTTATATAGTAATACTACTTGATTTGACCTTCCGATAGTTAGACTTGACATGTTTCGATTTAGACATTAATTTTCAATATTTTGGACTTTTATAATTTTTTTGAAAATTTCTGATTTATTGTGAAAATCTCCTAAATTCGGTGTCGCCGATATCGCCGATCGATTACAGAATTTTTAATTAGCAAATACAGTTGAATTTCTTGAATCTGATTTCATAATATTCCTCAAGGTAATATTTTCTATTTTAGAGAATTTTTGGGGATTTTTTGAATTAGTCAAAATTTGACCAAATAAAATAATATTCTTTTCTTTTCTTTTTCCAAATCTTCTATTTTCCCACTTTTCTCTGTTCTTTTTCCTTTCGCTTTCTTTTCTTTTTTTCCTTTCCCTTTCTCTCTCTTTTCCTTTTCTTTTCTTTTTCTTCTTTTTTTCCTACAAGCTTCCTCCCTCTTCTCCTAATTTCTCTCTTTCTTTTTTCTTCTCTTCTCTTCTCTTCTCCTCATTCTCTCTCCCTCTCTCCCCCATGGCTGATGTAGCCCTTCCCTTCCTTTCTCCTCCTCTACCACCCTGGCCTCCAACTTGCCACCGACGCCTCCACCATCTCGACCTCCCCTCCGGCGCCAGCTCCACCGATAGCGATCCCCAGCCACCGGTCCCCGTGCTTCGGCGAACATCCCCCAAACTCTACCAGCTTCTCTTTATCCCTCTCATTATTACCCCTCTCCCCTCTCCTTCACCCATCACCAGCCCCAACTTCGGCGATGGCCCCTCCATGGTTCCACCTTTCTCCGGCCAGCACCACTCTCCTCCCATCTCCTCTCCTCTAATTTTAGCTCCATCACATCCACCACCAACTAACACCACCACAATCATCATCTTCTCTTCCCCACTCCTCCATCCGATCCCCATCCAGCCATGCCGCTGGCAAGCCAGGATGGCCAACCTTCCTCCCCTACTCCCTCCCTCCTTCTCTCCTCCTTATCCTCATCTTCTTTCTTCTTCTTCCTTTTCTTCTTTCTTATCTCCTTCTCTTCCCTTAGCTCCCCTCCCCTCTCTTCCTCTGGCCGTTGACCATCTCTGGTCAGGCCTGGCCCACCGGCTACGCCACCCCACTCCAGTTGCGCATGTAGCCCACAGGCGCCACCCCTATCCCCTCTTTCTTCTTTCTCTGTCCTCTATACTCTCACTGTGTTATCTTCTATATCTATCTCTCCTTCTATTTCTTTATCTTCTTTTCACTCTTTCCTCTCTCTCTCTCTCTGTGTGTTTCTCTTTAGCTCTCTCTTGTTTTTCCTTCTCTCTATATCTCTTTCTCTCTCCCCTCACTTTCCCTCTCTAAATCTTCTTTCTCTTTCTCTCCTCTTTCTCTCTATCTTCGCGCACATGTGGCTATCGCCTATGATGTTCCCTAGAGCCCGGTGTCGTGCTCGAGATTGTTGTTAGGTGAGTACCTCTTTTGTGGATTGGGCGGGTACTCTCTTTGGTATTTTGGGTGATTGCATAATTGTAGTATTTGGGTGGTTGTATATTTGGTGGTGTTTGTGTATTTCGTGGCATTGTTGTATTATGTAGAGATTGTTTGTATCTGTGTAGGCATTGCTTTGTATTTGTGTAGAAGGAGGTTGTGTTGTATAGGCGGTGTTGTATTTGTAACTGTGTAATAATTGTAATAGTGTGGGCGATGCTTGTATATATGCATGTGTTTTGTACTAACATTTATGCAGGGATTTGTATAGTCTCTGGGCTCAGCCTCTGAGCTATCTCCTGCCTTTGGGCTCAGCCTCCAGGCTTAAATCTTCTGAGTTTTACTACACGTCCTCCGAGCTTTTCTCTACAGTCTTCGGACTTAAATCTTCTGGGTTTTCATATGTTCTACTTGGTAGACGAGACTAGCGCTCCCTCCGAGCGCAGTTCCGTTGTGAGTGTGGCTTCATAATGTGCGTTAGCATAGCGTTCATACGCTCGCTTCACCATGTGCGTTCAACTGTGCCGCGAGCAGCAATCACGTTGAGCATGATAACGTCTAGTGTTGTACATTAGCTTTAATCTAGCCTTGATTAGCTTCGCTTGTTTGTTTAATAATGATTATTATTAATAATGTAATGATTGCTAATTTATTAATATAATAATTGTGAAGAGTGAAATATTTAATTATGTTGTTTTGTATTGTGTTACATGACCGGTTTATCATCTGTCATGTTAATCATCTGACATGTTATTTACTTGATACTTTACTTGTCTGACTCATGATTATCACTTTAGGGGGACCTCATATTACTATTATATATGTATGTATGTAATATATATATATTATATATATATATATATATATATATATATATATATATATATATATATATATATATATATATATATATATATATATATTCAGAGATCCTGAACTCTTATATCATGTACTTATGTTATATATCTTGTTAATTCCGTAAACTGATATATATTATATACAGTATAATAAGTAGATAACTTACACCGGGGTGGGGAAAACTAATGGTTACCACTATGGTTCCATGTTTATAGTGGCCACATTCTACTTCTTATCTTGTTAAAGTCCTTCGCCTAGTGGTAGTTCTGGCTTAGTGCCAGATCACTTGTGTCGTTGTTCCAGATATGCATGGAACACTACCACAAAAAAGGGATTTCACGTCGGTTAAGAACCGACATTAAAAAAATAGCCACCGATGTCTATCCAGCTGACGTGAAAAGTCTTCAACTTTCCACATCGATTTTAAAGTGACGTGGAAAGATAAGTTTTTAACGTTGGTTCTTCAAATAACTGACATGGAAAGCTTAACTTTCCATATCGGTTTGGACAAAAGCTAACGTGAAACTTCACTGAGAAAAAGAACTATCAACTGACGCGGAAAATTATTAATTCACACCTACAAAATTAAGTTTAAAAGTCGATTCTTTCATTAACCGACGTGTAAAGTGTTAATGGATGTTGGTTCTTTAGATAACCGACGTGCAATGACTATAAGACATTGGTTTAAAACTGACGTCATATATTTATATTTTTTTTAAATAATAAAATAAAACTTTTTGTCCATATCAAACAGCAACATATCAAACACACAGATTGCAGCACCAACCAACCAGCTATATATACAACCTATACATATCAAACAAATCATATCAAAAATAAATTACAGCCAACCAACCAGACAGTACTTAATAACAAAATCCCACACATGCATATATATCATCAAACACATAATTAATTCAGCCAATCAATCCACACACACATATATTTAATGAGAGTAAGAACAATTTAACACAATACATGACACACACGCTTTTTGTACAATATTCTCCAAAAATTTACTTATTACCATCAATACATTTCAGCAAACAAGTCGCTCACTCTTCCTGAACTTCCAACAATTCCATATCTGTAAATGCCATTTTATTTTCATCGACTGTAAACATATTTAATTTTTATTTATGTTAATTGTAATACTAACAAAAAGCATGAATTTTCAGAAGTTCAGAAGATTATACCTTTCTTAAATAGGATTAATTTGCAAACTAATGATTTGACACATAACATCATAATATAATATCCAAACACAATGGAATCTGTTGACGGGGACACTACAAGAATTGAAAACATATGTGTTAGGAAAAAATTTAAACTTAAAGTTTTTTTCGTCGATTCTGAAATAATTGCCTGAACCCTCTTCCATGAAGTAAGTCTACCCTGTCGTCTTAGATTCACATGGTGAACATAACTGTTCATAAATTACAGAAAATAAACAAGATTATTTATTTAGAAGTATTTGATGTATTAATAAATATAAACAAGATTAAATACTCACAAATCATTACTTTCTTGATATATTTTCGCACTTCGCTCCCCAACGAGTCTAACCAGTATATAAGGGAAGAGCTCATGTCAATCACGCATAGAGTCCTAATGGCTACTACAAGATAAATTCATATATAAAATTGAATTAAATGTGTGTGATAATTAAATTTTATTAATAGAATATCAATGCTTACCCGTATTATATGATGCAAAATATAATCGGTTGGCCTGTCCACCTCTTTGCATTGTGTCCATGACATAG